>BQNB010014200.1:0-43853 GCA_026074375.1 Tanacetum coccineum | reverse complement strand
GTCAAGCTATGTGACTCGGTTACCAAAAACAAAGCGCTTCGTGGGAGGCACCCCATGCTTATCCTTCTATCTTCATTCTTATTTCTATTATGATGTGAGGAGGCTTGTACTCTTTCGATTCTCGTTGTTTGTGCTTATGCTTGATTGCAGGATTGGCCTAAAATTTTCTAAAGACTCTCATGTTCGGTGTTTTATCCCGGTCCACTCGAGCTTCCTAGCCTTTGCTTGCAATTAGTTTAGGTAAATCCGATATCCTAAGATTATTATCGACTAACATTTATCTTTTAGCATACTTGATAAACGGCTTAAGATTTGTGTGATACTTTCTCCATGTTTGGATCATGCATTCGGCTTTTTGAGTTCTAGTATAGGGTTATAAGCCTTAGAATAGGAAACATTGAGGACAATGATTAATTTTAGTATGGGGTAGTATATATTTGATATGATCTTACCTACGCCTTTGCCCGTTGTTCTCACGTACCCCGTTTTCCCATAAAAATTTTAAAAAATAAAAAAATTTAAAAATTTAAAAATTTTCAAAAATAAAATAAGTGTTTTGTCACAATTTTAACTTTCCTACTGGGTAGAATAAGAATAAATTTTGACCCGATCGAGCGTGTTGAGCTCTAGCCCGTTCCTTATCTTTTAGGCTAAGCGTTTGCGGAAATTCGCGAAGAACGAAAAATGATAGAGTTAAGTATGAGTTGGATGTTAAACAAGGATTATTTGGAAATCTTAAGAGCTCATGTATGTAATTTGTGGTTTTTTCTCCCATAAGCTCCTAACCGGATTAATCATACATGCTATTTTTGGAGATTAAACTTAAATCAATAATTTTTATGTAGTGTATAGCAAAAATTTAATCTTAGTTCAAACTTATACTTGAAATTTTCAAAAAGAAGTCTTCTCTATATAAAGTAAAAAAAATGAAAAAATATAAATAAAGAATAATTATAAACTGTGGGCTGATAAAAGTTTACTGCCTCTTGCCGGCTCACAACCGATGTAGTAGTCTTCTAAAGAAAGCCCATAGTAAGAATAAAAATCCAAGACTGATAAAATTTTGCTGCATCTTGTCGGCTCACAACCGATGTTGCAGCCTTCTAAAAGGTCAAGGGTTACAATTGCATAAATGTTATGTTTAAGTTTGAATTAATAAATAAATTTCTTTTTGTTAAATTCAAATATGCTTTTGAACTTTGACTATTTCATTTTATGTTTTTAAATAAGCTATGTATATACGGAACACCTTAGATTTTTTTGAAACCTAAGGTCCCCTGTGAGTCCCGATACTAGTCTCTGTAGGGTGTCAAAAGCGGGTCACTTAGCCGCAAGGTTGGGATTGTGTCGAGAAGAAGTCGCTACATGGGGATGATCTCTCGCCTTCAAACCATTATTCTCGGGTGAACGTGAATCATAGTCATTATTGCAAAAACGTTGATTCCACGGTTGAAATTCAAAATAGCACATTCACCTAAGATATAATAATTGTCGGGAGTGAAAAGTTCACAAAGTGCAAATATGAGTAGTATTGACATCTTATCTGATATTTATCGGTGATTTCGTTTTAAGCTTGGTTTGGAGCAAGTGAAAATTCGAGGACGAATAATTTATCCTTTTTGGGCATTCTCGATCAAATGCACTTGTTCTATGATCCCTAACAGTTTATGGAAATAACAAAAGTCGAAATATTCTTAGGTAATTAAAATAAAAAAAAATCAAATAAATAATGAACAAAGTTTGAAAAATGGAAAACTGGGGTGTTTTAAAGCTTGTGATTTCTTAAATCTCCCCACAAAAGTCTTTGCTACTTTTCAAAGATTTAGTTTGGGGAAGTTTTTAAGGTATTTGGTTTTAGAGCATATAATATTACGTAAGTGACATGTCAATCACCTTAGTTTGGGGAATTTTGATATGTGAGAAAATCACATATCATTTATTATTATTCCAAAATGTCCTTTACATGATCAAAATGTGCAAAATATGCTTGAATTATGTTATTTTTGTTGTTTTTGTGTATGTGTAGGGTACGGATAATGCAAATATCACAAGGAAATGGTCAAAACTGGACAAACACGGGCACGAGAACGGATAGAGTGCAAAAGAGCCAGAAGTATCTAGCAAAAGGTCATCAAAAGTCAACCCTTGGTCAACCATCGATCAACTCATCAAAGACAAAATCCTCAAAAATACCCAAAATGCCCTTATTGTTAAAACAATTTTTCCATAAGTCCCTAAAACCTAACACCGTTATCTCCTTTTTATTAAAGAGATAACGGTCGTTATCTCTATCAACTATAAACCCTTATAACCAAGCCCAAAATACCAACCTGTGGCCCAATTCTTTATACCCGGGCCCAAGTCAACAAACACACCCCTGGGTCAAACTCAGTTATAAAAAGAAAAAGGCGCGGGAATCTGTTTGTTACTATTTATCGTCTCTTCCGATTTACCCTGCGCAAAAACAAAGGGTAAATTGAAATTGATTACGTGGCTTCAAGATTCGAGTACTAAGCTATGACTTGGCAGAGCAAGACGTCATCATGTGCTCTCATTGGCTAGAATTGACAAAAGGAATGACACGTTGGCTTCATACAAACACACAAGGGAAGAGAAATTTGCACTAAACCTTTGGTAAAGAAGCACAAGTACTCTGACACACTGATTGCCATGCTGGCAATCCGTGTACTCACTTATTTGATCCAACGACTTAAACAAAGGATCCAATGATTGGCATTAAAGGAAGGGACGAGATCAAAGCTTGGAAGAGCATGTTGAGAGACCTAGAAGCTTCTCTCTCAGCTATAAATAGCAAGCTTCCTCACACACAGTGGGGGGAGATAGTTTTTAGAGTTACTTAGAGTAATATTAGCTTATTATTGTAATTTCTGCTTAAAAGTTGTATTTGGCTTATGGTCTTTAAAATCAATGTAATTTTTCTTTATTAAGTTTGTACTCAACTGTTTGAATTAATAAAAGTTAGTTTTCTCAATGTTCAATTATTAAGATGTGTTTTCATTATGATCTAATAAGCTCTTTTTATAACCTGTTAAATCTCAATAAGCTGTCATTTTATCTACTCAAGCTAGTGTTCACTTAGTTTTGCTCATAGACTTAATGACATTCAAATCCACTCCTAAATATTACCATAGCTTATGAAATGGAAGGGAAACCAAACATGGATGGGTTTCCAGGAGAATACCAGCTTATCACTTAATAAGCTGGAGCTTGTTGATAGCTCATTTGAGCTATATCTTAGCCTTGTTTAGAGCAAAGGCTCCTGTAAGTTTCTTCTTTACATTTAAGCTTAAATTTACACTATTAGCTTTAATCTGTTTCATACTGCTTATTATTTGCTTATTTTAGTTTAGATTAGCTTATAATTGCATATTATTTGTGTTTAAATGCTTATTTAGTTCAGTTGTTTGTTTAGATCTTAGTTTTTATGTTTTTGATATAAAAAAGTCATAAAAACCAAAAATATTAGCATTAGTTGTTAGCTTATTGTTTTTGCTTATTTGATTGTTGAAATATGTTCATCAGGTTTGTTATAAGCTTATTATTATCTGGTATTTGAATTTTACTCTTTAAATCTCAAAAGGGTAAAAGCCATACAATACCAACGTACTTTCTGAAATTTACCACAATGAACCATTTACTTTTTTATTACCGATATGACCAATGTACTTTCAATTAATTTTCCCAACTGAAAACAAAACGATTTGTACCGTCAAATTATATGTGAATAATGTTAGTCAATTTAGCTAACGATCGTTTGAGGAAGTTTCAAAAATCGTCCATGTGGTTTTAATATATTTTTCTTTTTTTCGAAAAAAAAAATTTTTTTTTTCGAAAATTTTATAAAAATTTTGAAAATTTTTTTTTTTTCGAAAAATTTTTGAAAAAATTTCGAAAATTTTTGCAAATTTTTTCGAAAATATATATTTTTTTAGAACATTTTTTTTGAAAAATTTTTGAAATTTTTTTTTTTTTGAAAATTTGAAAAAAAAAAATTTCGAAATTTTTTTTTTTTTATAAAAATGTGTAAAAATTTTCGAAAAAAAATTTCGAAAATTTTTACACATTTTTATAAAAAATATCGAGAAAATTTTTATAATAAAAATTCGAAAAAAAATTTATACACATAAAAAATTTACGAAAAAAAGAAGTTTAGAAAAAAATTTTGAAAATTTTTTTTCAAAAAAAATATATATTTTCGAAAAAATTTGCAAAAATTTTCGAAATTTTTTCAAACAATTTTCGAAAAAAAAAAAATTTCAAAATTTTTTATAAAAATTTCGAAATTTTTTATAAAAATTTCGAAATTTTTTTTTTCGAAAAAAAGAAAAATAAAAAAAAAACCACAGGGACATTTTTGAAACTTACCCCCTCAGACGACCGTTAGCTCAATTGACTAACGGTCATATAATAAACTAACTAACAAACGATTTGTTCAAGTTGAAAAATAATTTGAAAGTACATTGGTAATATCGGTAATAAAAAAGTAAATAGTTCATTGTGGTAAATTTCAGAAAGTACGTTGGTATTGTATGGCTTTTACCCATCTCAAAATTATAAGCTTAAAATGGTTTTGGGCAACTTAAATGAGTGTTTGGGTCAAGCAATACTAACTCAAGTTAGTACTGCTTAAGGTCATTAAGTCCTTTAAGCTCACTTTAAATCACTTAGTTACGCTTATAAGAATAGAATTTATAAGTTTAATTTGGCTGAGTCAAGTTTTAATATGTTTTTGTGTAAGCTTTATGAATCTGAGGTCATAAGCTCAGATTCATAAGCTATTTGTGCTTAATACTTTTTAGCTGCCCTTTTTGATCATTTTGTGTTAGTTTAGTAGTTTATAAATGATAGTAACTCTAGATCTGTTTTAGCTTATTTAGTGATAATTAGCTTATTTAGATAGCTTAATTTAGGGCTGCAATTCATCATTTGTCTTTTCATAAAATCTTAGAAAACCAAAAAAAAAATAGTAAACAACTTTTTCTTATAGCTTTTTCTTTGCTTATTTGATTTTCAAAATGCTTTTTAAAAGTTGTTTTAAGTAGTTTTCTAGGTTTACTTCTTAGTGTAATAAGCCAAAAGTCCATAAGGATCCTTTAGCTTATTGAGAAATAAGCTCAAAGGTGCCTTAAGGGGCTGTTTGGTTAACAGTTTGCACTAAAGTGCTTATTTCTTTCTTTTAGCTTTTTGCTTATTATCTTAGCTTAATTCGTATTCATATTTGCTTATTAGATTAGTTTAGTTTAGTTTAGCTTAATTTGCTTAGATCTTAGCTTATTTTAGCTTATTTGTTTTCTTTAGTTTGTTAAAATAAAAGCCAAAAAGAGTTAAGTGATTTTCTAGCTTATTTCTTTTTATTTTAGCTTATTTCTTGTTAAGACTTGCTTATTAAGTTAGTTAAAAGGTGTTCGTCGCTTATTTATGTCTAGTTTTAGCTTATTCAAGTTTTATAGCTTATTTAGTTTAGTTTAAAAACTTATAAATCCTTTTAAGTCTAAACTGTCATTTTTCAGCTTAATTTCTAGCTTATTTCTTAAGATTTAAAAAAGGTTGATTTCACAAAAGTTGCTTATTTTCAATAGTTTTACAACTTTGTTTGAAAAATTTTCAAAAATAAAAAAAAAGGAAGATGGAAAGTTCGAGGGTAGCAAGTCTCGAACCCCCACCTCAGACAACCCCAACCTTTTTAAAAAAGCCTCACACTCCTAGAGCCACCCACACACAAACAACTCGCCCTTGGTCTTTTTCATGTAGGATTGCAAAATTATTCGCTTTATATACATTTTAGCTCTTTTACTATAATAAGCTGTTTTTGCATATTACACAGCTTATTTGATAAGTTGTGTTTCAAATTTTATTTCTCTTAGATTCTTCACCATTCAAGCTACTTTTCATGATTTTTTTTAGAATTTTTATAAATAGTTTAGTATTTTTAATCATTTAATTTCATTAAAATAGTTTTTAATTCATAAAAAAATATAAAAAAGTCAAAAAAATATAATTATTTTTTAGAAAAATTTCTTTTATCATATAGTTTCTACGAAAAGTAGTTTTGCTTCCGTAGGGTTTAAATTGCAAAATTTCATTTTTTTAAAAACGAGATTCATTCCCGTTCACGTTTTTTTTGTTTTTAAGCTCAATTCAACTCCCGTTTTTGTTCTAGTTTTTCCTTTATCTTACTTTTTGATCAATTAGGTTAGTTTTAAAAGTTAAAAGATTCATTTTAAGGTTATTTTTAAAGATTTGGGTTTTTTAGGCCCTGTTTGGATTCCCGTTTTGCGTTTTTAGTTAAAATTCACTTTTCTGTATTGATTTCTTGTAGTTAGGTTTAATTGTCCCTTTATTTGCTCACTATTAGAATTTTAGAAAACAAATCATCTTCGAACCAATTCAAGTCATTGTCCAAATAACAAATGGGGTCTCAATTTCATAAGTCTTTAGGAAAACGACCCGGTAATCACTTACCGGTTAAATGTGTAGTATTTTTGTAAGATTTTTCCCACTACCTTTGTCCTCAAGAGTAGTTTTGGAATTTTCTATACTTCGGATATTATTACGTATTAAAACTGTACACACCAAAACTTGATTTAAATATCATGGGTCTGATGTCATATTTGTTTAATCGATGATAATCTTGCCGTCGTTCATTGGATCTCGAAATGATATCGCTATTTGAAGGAAGTTAAAGGTTGGAATATCATCTATTAACTTGAAGATTTGTGAGAAAGATTAAGTGATAATGCTGAAATTGCAAAGAACATGATAATGTTCATTTGAGGGCAGTTTGGTAAATTTACGTTGTATAAATTTTTTTCCACACCTGCGTTTTGCAAAAGCAGGTAGCCACCTGCTTTTGGAAAATAGCATTTTGAACCATGGAAATCGCAGACAAGCACTTTTTTATTTTTGTTATCCAAACACTACATGTTAGATTTTTACGTTCTGAAAACGCAATAAGTAGATAATTAATTACAAACGCAATCCCAAACACCTCCTAAGTTTTTAAAACCTAGATCTTTAAATGGCTGCAGTAAATGATGTACCTCAGCTAGTTGACAAAAAGAGAGGTAGCTATGTTTCTATTGCCCTTTATGGACTGAAACAAGCACCAAAGGCATGGTATGAGATACTCTCTACTTTCTTTATTCAAAATAAGTTTACCAGGGGAAGAATAGATAACACATTGTTTATCTATAAATCAAAAGAAGATGTTTTCCTTGTTCAAGTGTATGTGGATGACATCATATTTGGCTCAACAAGTTATAAACTTTGTAAATAGTTTGAGAAACTGATGACAATGAAATTTGAAATGAGTATGATGGGAGAACTCGCATACTTTCTTAGACTGCAAATCAAGCAGGATGATAAAGGAATCTCAATTTGTCAAGAACAGTACACTAGGAACTTACTCAAGAAATATGAAATTTCTGATAGTTTCTCAGTAAAAACACCCATGGTTCCTCCAAACAACTTAGGTATTGGTCTTGTTGGCAAGCCAGTAAATGAGACCTCATATAGGGGAATGATTGGGTCACTGATGTACTTAACTACAACAAGGCCTGATATCCAATTCTACACAGTCCTATGTGCAATATATCAGTCCAATCCAAAAGAATCACATCTAATAGTTATGAAAAGAATCCGTAGGTACCTAAAAGGTACTCCAACCATTGGTCTGTAATATCTAAAATGTTCATGATTTGATCTTAAAGGTATTCAGACTCAGACTATACTGGTTGTAATATGGATAGAAAAAGCACCTCAGGTGCTTGTCAAATACTTGGTGGAGAATTGGTTTGTTAGAGTGCCAAGAAACAGCAGTCAGTGGCTACGTCTTCAGCTGAAGCTGAATATGTTGCTGCTGCTGGGTGTTATGCAAGTATCCTATGGATGAAAATTCAACTCAGTGATTGTTACCCATAAGATTCTAGCCTAAAACACATGATCCGGAGGTCGGGGAGTATAAAAGAAATAGAGAACCATATTATTAAGAGAGAAAAGTATAGAGGGAAAGATGTGTATGTTTTCTAAAGAGAGAAACACACACACTTTATGTTACAAATGATTATCCTCACCCCTCCTTGGAAGTAAGGATGGGATATATATAGCCTATGACACGCCTAACTATCCTATAATGACATTTCTAGTCATTGCGTATCCGGCTAATAATAAACTCATGTAATTCCGTATAAGTCTTCATATTTTAAGGATAACAATCTTCCCCCAATATGTAGACATACGGAATTACTTAAAATGTTCCTAATAAGTACACTATACAAATAAATATAATGACATCCAAGGCGCTTCCAATGCTGAAGATGACATATTTGTCTTCTAGTCTTAATACTTGTACTCCAGCTTGGATCTTCAGTATCTTTACTTATTCTGGAACCATTGTAGTTTGCATGAGTTAGATTAACTTCCCCCCAATTCATGCAGCATGTCTTGAAAAGCATTCTTCATAGACTTCTTTTTGGCAAAGATTCTGAATTAGCTTCCCCCAAACCAACATCCCTATCTTGAGCAGATTCTAAAACTTTGATATAGCTAGAAAAAACTTTTGTTTAACATTTACGTGCATAACGGAATTTTGTAGAAGTAGAAAACCACATCAAATACTACTGCTGCTTGTCATTAGGTCTTGGTGAATATTTGTTCGGGGGTACATGCAAGGAATCAGCAACAATTCTTCTCACGTATGCAGAATACTTCAAAAACCATACTTAGTAAAGTAGTCTACACTACTTCCCCCAGGTTGTTGACATGGTAATATCAAAGTCAACTAAGTCCTGGATGTACACATTTTCCCCCATGATGGTTGTGAACTCTCGGAAGCATCATTGTCGTGTTCGTCCATATACTCGAGAAGTTCTTATCATAAGCATCATTCTTGAAAAGTTATGAAAGACATTGAAGAACTTTGAAGGATTTTGCTTAGACTGTAAAGTACCATTGAGGTTCTGTAGCTTCAATTATCCCCTGAAAATTGTTGATTACATCTCAACCTTTAAACTCTCTGGCTAACTTACCAACCTCAAATTCTGTCGGCTATTGCTTTGACCACATAGTGAAGTAAACCTGATATACCAAACTTGAAAATGAAGTAAGATTCCCCAAATTTGTTACTTAAGCTTGCACTGTTGTTGATTGAAGAACGATGCAGAAGAAAGCCTCTAAGTACCCTATACCCAATCACAAAGTATATGAAAAGTACAACACCTCTTGAACATCCACATCTGCATCTGCGTGTGACACTGGGTACTATAACGTAACTCCTTTAAGTGATAGCTATAACCCGTGAGTACTACAATGTAACTCCTTACATCAGGTATAACTAGATAATCCAAGTCTCAATCATAGTTGTATACGTTCAAGCAAGTCATCAATCAAAAGATTGAGTTTAAAGAAAAGGGGTAGAAAGTAGAAGGAAGTCTCGATGATGAAATAAGTAAACGCCTTCGTGAAACCCACTTAAATCTCAAATGAGGGATACCAAATCAACTCCGTGATCACTTGACATTAAAGTCTAAATCTATAGCCGTTTTGACGTTTTAGTGAATCTTTAACGATCGTTTTAGCATTAAGTGTTGTGTTTGCATTGGTGTTATGGAAGGTGCTTAAGTTTGGTTCTTAGCGAAATTAGGGTATAAATCGTCTCCAATTTTAGCATAAATCAGATCTCAAAAGTGTATAAATCACCTGTGCGTATAGATCGCCTATGTGTATAGATCGCCTGACCAATGTATAGATCGCCTGACCAATGTATAGATCGCCTGACCAATGTATAGATCGCCTGACCAATATATAGATCGCCTAAAAATGTTCGAACCTCAAAAATCAAAAATCTTAAAAAGACTTATTTTTTGATGTTTTTACTCGATTTTTCTTGTACTTCTTACCTATCTAAGGCAATAAGAACCATAAAAATCCAAATTTGATGAATTTTAACACGAAAAATTTTGAATTAAGATTTTGAGTACAAAAATCATCCGAACCATAAAAAAACTCAAAAATAAGCTATGAAAATCCATAAGCCACTTGTACAAATAAGCTAGAAACTATAGAAATAAGAAAGTTTCAAGCTTTTGCATAAAATACCACCAACCATGAAAAGCCAAAGCTTTTTGGCTTAAAAATAAGCCACGAAAAGCTTGAATAAGCTCGAACAACACCCCAAAATGCAAACTACAAACACAAAACGCACCTAGGCTCTGATGCCAATTATTACCCATAAGAAATAGAGAGCCATATTATTAAGATAGAAAAGTAGAGAGGGAAAGATGTGTGTGTTTTCTAGAAAGAGAAACACACACACTTTATGTTATAAGTGATTACCCTCACCCCTCTTTCGAAGTAAAGAGGGGATATATATAGCCTATGACACGCCTAACTATTCTATAATGACATTTCTAGTCCTTGCGTATCAGGCTAATAATAAACTAATGTAATTTCATATAAGTCTTCATATTTTAAGGATAACAATTGCTACCCATAAAGATTCTAGCCTAAAACACACGATCCGGAGGTCGGGGAGGATAAAAGAAATAGAGAGCCATACTATTAAGAGAGAAAAGTAAAGAGGGAAAGATGTGTGTTTCCTAGAGAGAGAAACACACACACTTTATGTTACAAATGATTATCCTCACCCCCTCCCCCCATAGAAGTATGGAGGGGGTATTTATAGTCCAAACACAACTAAACTATCCTTAATAGTCTAATTTAGTCCCTGCGTGTTTGGCTATTTATGAACTAATGTAATTTCGTATAAGTCCTCATATTTTAAGGCTAATAATCTTCCCCTAATATGTAGACATACATAATTACTTACAATGTTCCTATCAAGTACAAATACAACATGATAAAATGACATCTAAGGTTCCATTGCTGAAGATGACGTCTTTGTCTTCTAGTCTTGATACTTGTACTCCAGCTTGGATCTTCAGTGTCTTTAATTATACAGGAACCATTATAGTATGCATGAGTTGGATTAACTTCCCCCTAATTCATGCAGCATGTCTTGAAAAGCTTTCTTTATAGACTCCTTTTTGGCTAAGTTTCTGAATCAGCTTCCCCTAAACCAACATCCATATCTTGAGCAGATTCTGAAACTTTGATGTAGCTAGAAAAAACTTCTGTTTGACATTTACGTGCACAGCGGAATTTTGTAGAAGTAGAAAACCACATCAAATACTATTGCTGCTTGTCATTAGGTCTTGGTGAATATTTGTTCGGGGGTACATGCAAGGAATTAGCAACAATTCTTCTCACGTATGCAGAATACTTCATAAACCATACTTAGTAAAGTAGTCTACACTACTTCCCCTTGGAAGTTGGCATGGTAACATCAAAGTCAACTAAGTCCCGGATGTACACATTTTCCCCCATGATGGTTGCAAACTCTAGGAAGCATCATTTTCGTGTACGGCCATATACTCGAGAAGTTCTTGTCATAAGCATCATTCTTGAAAAGTTATGAAAGACATTGAAGAACTTTGAAGGATTTTTCTTAGACTATGAAGTACCATTATCGTGGAATAGCACAATAATATCCCGTGAGAGTTGCTGATCACATCTCAACCTTTAAACACACCAGTGCCATTGCAATATCCAACAATCTAGTACTTCACTCAAGAACCAAACATATTAATATTAGATATCATTTCATCAGGGATCACATCCTTAAAGGAGATATTGGATTACACTTCATCCCCACTGAGTATCAGCTGGCTGATATCTTCACTAAACCCTTAGATGAACCTACTTTCACCAGACTGAAAGCAAAATTAGGCATGTTGAATATTGATTAATCAGTCTCCCTAATTAATCATGTTTAGTATGGTGTATATTCTTTTATCCTTGAAACCATCTCCCTGAAACCCATATGAATCCCATGACACTGAAGGACATATTAAATGAAGTAACTAAATGCTCCAAGTCTTTAGTTACTTAATGTCCTAGGTTGGTGACTGAACACATTAAATAAGGAACAAATATTCCTTATCTAACTGTCATCCAATAGTCATGGGTCCCTTACTTCTCAAATATCACTCAATTAACCCTAACATGCATTTAATGCTCACTCCCACAAACACAATCCCTTCCTAAAATGTCTAATCAAAAGACTTTGGACTGTTATTCATACATCATCACTGCAAAAGTTAAACGGCACAATAGTTGCCATAAAAAACAGGATCGTGCAACTAGTGGGTTATTGCATTAAATGCGTTACCAAAACAATTTTAACTTTTTACAAAAAATTGAAAATGTTAAAATATTACAACCTTTTTCACATATCACCTATAAATACCCCCCAGAAAAGAAAATGTGGAGTTTGTTATAACTCCTTAGATCGTTTATAACTGAAGATTGTTTAGATCTCATCTAGGATTAAGAACAATAACAAAGTTAATAGAGTATGTATAGCGTAATTAATATAAGAACAATGTAATTGTAACAAGGTTTTTCATTAAAACATACAAGCCCCAATTCTATTTGATCAATATAGAACGGTTACCTTCCTATAACAGGGTCAAAGACCTTGAGGCTATACCAAAACTCTACTAGACGTCTACATTGTATTGTGTACACACACACTTTTCTAGATGTTTTAAAACTATGTCTAGGGATCTCTTTATATAATAGAGTCCATAAGACTTACAAAGGAAAACATAATACAATTAGGAAACTAAATCTTTCTAATATTTATCTTCATATCTTTGACCAAATCTTTTAGAATCTTCATGTACTCCTACATCTTGTAGAATTTCATAATGTCGACTTTGATCATTTTGTTTTCCTTTTGCTTCATTCTTGTTTCATTGTTTTGTATCATTGTTTTGTATCATCAAATCAATATAATTCCCAATAATCTTCCCCTATTTGATGATTACAAAACCAACATCTTGATCTTCCATGAATGAAACAATCTTCCCCTTAAATTGAGATCTCCATGCCATTACATTTAATAAGTTGCAAATTATATCTCTGTAATCTTCTTCCCTTTTTTGTAATAATCCAATAGGGGTCTTGTAACGATATGTAACTTGGATCTTTACAACTGTAAATCATATATCACACTACCAATCCAGCCTTCCAATGACTTAAATTACCCTCTATGACGCATAATAAGATAAATGAATTCAAGCAGTAGAAACTTAAACTAGAAGTAGTAATAATGACTTAGCAGTAGTAATGAAAACCTTCACCTCAAGTGGTGCATAAATATATCCTGATGGTTAAACACTTTGTCAATAAGCTTCCCCTGAAACCAATATGTTAACCATCTCTTGAATCTCAAATTCTGTAGGCTTTTTGTAATGATTATTGATGGAGAGAACTCAGTATAACAAACTTGATGTAGAAGTAGACTAACCTAAACTTGTGTCTTATGTCTTGTACTATCCACGTGACTCCAAACTCATACTGAATACACAAAGTATAAGTAGACCTCAATCTCTTGACAAAATCATCATCTTCAATGAGCCACTAAGCACTACAACGTAACTCCTTTAAGTGATAACAAATGTGCGCATTGAGCACCATAAGAGAAATCACACATTGCTAGATTTTGCAAGTCTTCATCAACACCGTATAAGCATGAACAAGTTATCTTTAAACGTTGCTAGCTGTTTAAGATATGATAAGAAAACGTACCCAAGTAATTCCACTTCATCGTTAAATAAGTGATAAACAATCGTCTTTGTAACCAATTCAATCAATTAATCCTAAAACTAGCATTTTTCTATCAAAACCAATCCGAGATCCAAATCTGTGTGTTATACAACTGTTCTGTCATCCTCTTAACCAACCAAAATCATGTTTTTTGTCCGATATCTGATGATACTAGCAGTAATAATATCTTCAAGAAGTATTAACTTTCTTTAAGCCCAATGCTAGAAGCACTAAGTTTCAACGGACAACATTAACATGTGGACTTACTACTGTTGTAGACAAACAAGCCAGCAGTATTAAATCTTTCATCTTGACAACACAAAGTATAAATGACTTTGATACTTGGTAGCATAAACTCTCCATTGACAGTATTAAGTATCAACAAAATAGTTTTAATACAAAACTAGCAGTATTAAACATGTTATACAGCAGCACTAAGTATCTAACTGGCAGCAATAATCATAAGAACTGAGCAGCAGTACTAATAATATAACAAGCAGTAGTAAGAATTCAACGAACAGTATTAAGTAGTAACCTTGGCAGTATAAACTACTTTGGCAGTAGTAACTTCTTTAAAACAAGCAGTATTAACTCTGGTTACTACTGTTCTTTTGATACTAGCAGTACTAAACTAGTATTGGCAGAATAAAGTACACATTAGCAGCACTATTCTTTACGAATCTCAATAGTACTAATAGCCACGTCTAATTTGACTTTCCATACCCATCAGCAGCATTATCTCAACGTTTTATGGGAATAAAATACTATCCATTGAATTCGCGGGTCCAAACACTTATCAAGCATTCAACTTTTCTTTCATGGCAGATTCCTTTTCCTTCTTTAAGAAAATAAATTACCTTATCTCCATAGCCAAACTTGGACAACAACCATTCATCGTCATCTCCTCAATCAAATCCGCATGATAATACCCTTTAACCAAACAATAGATCGAATCAAAGTCATTATCATTGAGGAGGCGTTTCTTGAACAAGAAACAATTGAGCAATCAAAAATAATAATATTCAAGTATCAAAATTATTGCTCCAAGCAGCATCGGACCAAACAATCATACTTCCAAAAACTTCATAGTAGCAGATCAAAGATCTGGTATATTAAATTGCACCAAGAACCATACATCCTGCTTTTTCGAATCAGGGTTTGATAAAAACCCTAATATTAATGAATTAGATCTTGTAGCTTCCTAGTAACGAATCAAAACAACACATACTTGGTCTTGCTCACACGATCAAATAACATAAACCATAGATTGAAAATCGTTTACTGCTTAACCGAATTAAGGTTTATGGAAAACCCTAAGTTTATCAAATTTCCTGTTCACCAAAAACCATACACCATTGATTTACCGAATTTGCCCAAAACCTTAGTTTCACATATGAACAATTGAAAAACCTTATAGATCCTAGATCAAGAGCCCCATAGCTCTGATACCACCTGATAGAACTAAAACAAGTGATAGTTCTTGGATCGTTTATAGCTCAAGGTTGTTTAGACCTCATCTAGGATCATGATAACAAAGACAATAACATGCAACGGAATAAGAACAAATCAAAGTTATCATAACAAGGTTTTTATTTATTAACACTCCAAGCCCCAATATTATTTTATCAGAATAATACGGTTACATCAATGAACTGTAACAGGATCAATTTACCTTGACCTTGAGGCTAAACACTAGGCGTCTATAATAAGACTCACGCCTACACACACACCCCTTTAGTCGACTACATATTTTGTGCACTGCTAAACTACACACCTGGAACCTCCTTTTATAACATAAAGAGTCCAGGTTTACAAAAGATAAGAATTAGAAAAAAAATAAATCTTTTAAACTTTAAGCTTTATCTTCTAAATCTTCTATCTGAATAAGGAGGTCTTCTAGAATCTTCAAAATCTTCCATTTTTAAAGAATTCTAGCTTTCCGTTTAAGTCCTTTTGTTTTATTCTTTTATTCACTTTGTCTCATCAAATCAAGAATCCCAACAATCTTCCCCTATTTGATGATGACAAAATAAACAAAGTCATGTACGAACTTCATCATAAAGCTAAAGCTTCCCCTGAAGTTGAGATGTAATCATCTCCCTGAATGAAATAAAATCTTCTTAATTCAGACTTCCTTTATAACATGCCACACCAATTTCTCTTATTTCTTTTAACTCCTAATTCTCTTTGTCTATTTTTGATTTCTCTTAATTCTCACAGTATTAATTATAACAGTAGTACTAATTATACTTACGAGTAGTAAGTTAGGCCAACAACACAAACTTGAATTTCATCATTAGCTGCTATTCCATTCCATTTCAAGCATCATTTGTGCATAATCTGCAGTTTTAAGAGTTCCTTTACCAGTAATTTTCCCTCCTTTGGCTCCTCCCCCAAATGTAACATATCCTCCATTAAATTCCTTGAAGTCTAAGAGATAGGACATGTTCCCTGTCATGTGCCTTGAGCATCCACTGTCAACATAACTTTGATCTTCTTTTTGTGGATGACCTTGCACATAAAAATAAGGAAATTAGTTTCCTTTGGGGACCTAAGTCATCACTGACTTGGATCTGCCTCGTGCATCAACATAATTATGTCTTTTCAAAGTAATTGATGCACTATTAAGTTTAGTAGGTCTCCAAACCCAACATGCTGAGGCCTTAACAGCATTAACCTGATTTGCCTTCACAGCATTAACTACTGCTGAATTTGGCCTAACAGTAATAACTGCTTTTAGTCTAACAGTATAAAATTTACCCTTAGCAGTATTAACTTTTTGGCTAAAAATTTTATTAGTTAATGCTGTTCTTATTTGATAGGGCCTCTTTATAGTTGATTGTGCTAATTTAGAACTATAAACTGTAGTTTGAGATGAGCAGTAGTAACATGCCTAGCAGTATTAAGTGGTCTTAGGCCAGTTTTCATTAAAACTACTTTTGAAACTATGTTCCTGTAAGCACTAGGGTGAGTCTTTTTAGCAGAATAATTGTAATTCACCCTTGTTTAATTATTCCCAAATACCACACTTTCCCGTTGATGGCAATTGCAGTCAGCCTGCACATGGTCAAAACTTCCACAGATGAAACAAGCTTTATTGTACCTAACAAAGTTACTTCCTAGATGTTAGGACTTCTAATTATTCTTGTTTCTTTAATTTCCCCTAGGACTTTGTGACCTATACATTTCAGCATACTTAACTGGTTTCCTAACTGGGTTTTCTTATTTTTTAGGTCTAACAAATTCTATCTTAGCAATAGTAGAAAAACAGTTTTCTTCTCTAACTTATCACCTGATACCAACTCCTCAACCAATGGGGCAGCAGGAGATTCCCTAACCTCATTAGAAATATCTTCACTAACACTCTTACTGGTCTTAGGTCTATAGCCTTCAAACATAGGCTGTTGGAACTCCTCTAGACCAGAGTAGGACAAATCAAGATTTGGGGGTGAAAATAACCTTGTAGGGGGAGGTGGAACAACATTATAGCTTACAAACCCCACACCCTTTCTACTTTTATGAGTTATCTGACTCCCTATTAATTTGTCTAGACTCTTAGAAGCATTATCAAATTTTTTTATTTTAAGTTGGTTGCTTTCTTTTTCTTGCTCAAGATTTTCTAACTCACTTTTAAAAATACTAATTTCTGAGTCTTTATATGAGATATCTCTTTTAAGAACAACAAGTTGCTCACAAAAAATAACCTCATTCTTTTTGTAAAAGACAAGTTGCTCTTCCACAGATGCTAACCCTCTTTTATAAGTAGCTAAATTAAACTCAGATTTGTTAAGCTTTATTCTTAAATCATCAAGTTGAGTTTTAAGAGTTTCAAAGCTTTTTAGATAAGTTTTTGAACAAGTTTTGTCATTATGTACCTCAGAGTCTAAAAAAGCCATAAGAGCCATGTTTATAGCGACTTCATCATCTTCCATATAGCTCCAGTCAAAACCAGCTCCATCAATAGCCACCATGGCTTTGGAATAAGTTTCTTCCACATTTACAGTCCTTCCAGAGCTGTCTTGATTCTTATTTCTGCTATCTTGGTTCATAGGTCCTCTGCATTCCCTTGCAAAGTGTCCCATCTTGTGGCAGTTGAAACACTCCACTTGGACTTGTCATATCTAGCTGTGTCACTCCCATTGATAGTGATCTTTCTATCAGTTTTCTGCAAAAACCTTCTTGTCCTCATGCTTAGCAATGCTAACTGCCACTTCAAATCTATCTCTTCTATGTCATCTTCATGGATTTGGTCAAGGTCCTCATATACAAGTTGAGACCCGTTTGGTTGACTAGCCAAAATGATAAACAAAAGTGTCATCACATAAGTTTACGCAATAGTAACTTGAGTACTAAGCGGATTCTAACTTGAGTGCTAGCCAGGGCTAACTGAGTGTTGATAGTACTAACTCCGTAAAGCAAGTATTAACTTCATTAGTACTAGCTAAGGAAGACACAAAAGCCATATTTCTGATAACTTGAGCTTGGGCCTTGAGCTTGTAGTTCTTTACCTCTTGTTCAAAATAATGAAATTTATGTAGAGATCATCAAAGCTCCATTGTGTCTAGATCAGGTTTATTCCTCCAGACCACAACATGAGTATTCCACTCAGAAGGCAGACTTCTTAAAAATTTCAAATTAAGATCTTCTTGTGAAATATTTTCACCCAAGATAGCCAGCTGACTTACAATCTTCTGAAGCCTGTTAAAAATAGAGTCAAGAGACTCTGTGCTTGAAGCACTAAAGTTCTCATACATTTGCTTCAGAAGAGTCTTCTCTTCAGGGTTCTTCCTTTGTGGCTTCATACCAACCAATCTTGTTTGTATAGAAGCAAACAAAGTCCTAAGCATCCTTGTCGTTAATTGAAAGTCATTAGATGTTCATTAGAAGTGCCATCAATAACATACATCTCGCATCACAATCATTCTTCTTTTGAACTTTTCTTCAAAGTTACAAGACATGGTTTGAGTGAAGTTAAGGAACCAATCAGCATTTGTTATTTACTATGAGGTAGTGGTTTGAATGATTTATCCAATCTCTATGACATCCCCATAGAGAATAGTCTTGTACTTGAAAAGTATTGCTCAATCCTAGCATCCACTATAACATCATTTCAACCCTATTTGAGAATGGTGCACTTTGCAATAGGTAGTGGTTTGAGCATTTCTAGATCCTTTTCTTCTTATGAAAAAAGGGTTCCTTCTTGTATAGTTTTTCTCTAGATCAAAGTTTCAGACACAAGCTAATACCAACATATTGATCTCTAACTGTAAGATCGAATCTTAGTTTGTAAAGGTTAAGGACTTTTGGTATAGATCCAAAATAACTAAGAAGAAACTTTGTGGAATACTAAAGAGTATGGGAATTTCTACTCTTTAATACTAGTAAGAATTATTAGAAACAGTAAACTGTAATAACCAATGATAATACTGAAAACTCCAATATTATTATTTTTTCAATAATAACTAGGTACTCCTTTGTAGTACCTAGGGTTTTTTTACAACCTTGAAGATAATATATCAAAAACTAGAATTAAGTTTTTGGTACCTTTACTACATAATAAACCCAACCTCCAATTATTACACCAAGTAGTCCTAACAGGCTTACATATTTCCTAAGTTATCATGATCTTCTAAACAACTAACTTATACGATATCTTTTAACAAAATATCTCATACTTATACCCTAATTAATCTGATAAACAATCTTCAACTTTAACTTCTGACAGAAGAAAACTCGTCTAACATTTGTAATCTTCAGCCGTTTAACCAACAGCATTAACTTTTATTCCATGCAGCACTAACTAATATACCAGCAGTGTAAGTAACAACTTAGAATACTTTCTTCATTCTTCATCAGCAGTACTAAAGTTAACACTACAGTACTAACTTTATGCTAACAGTTGTAACTTTACTCAAGCAGTACTAACATATACTAGCATCAAATCACTAATGTTACACTTAAGAGTAATAACTATATATTAGCAGTATTAACTACTTAGTAGTATTTCTTCTAAGCCTCTGAGCAGTCTTAACTTCCATTAGCAATAGTAATATATACTAGTATATAACTGACATACTAACTACATAGCATATTTTTTCACTATTATCACTACCAGCAGTAAATTATGCTTATCAGCAGTAAACTCTAACTTTAGCAGTATTAAACTCCAAGATCTCAAGACGATCTTTTGATCCAAAACGTAATTTTTTTTGTAAAAGTTAGCTTAATTTGCGTTCAATCACACAAACTAATGGTATAGCTAACGGATTAGATTGAGAATTAGCGAAGAAGGTTAGGGGTACAATTGAGGCAAAGTGAGTGCCATCAGTAGGTAAATTAGATAAAGATGACGAGGGAGGAGGTGTCGTGTTGCAGAACATCATGTATCTATCAGGAAGAGGAGGATCAGTCATTCTCTATACGGTTTCCATCAAAATCTAAAGTGGCTTGCACGAAAGTGTTTGAGTCGGTGTAGATTGGCATGAATACTTGGTACTAGTGCACTGCATAGCTAATTTGTAGAGATTGTAGTTTCTTGTGGACTTACGAAGGTCGATATATTCGTCAAAAGATAGCCGGAAAGATCAACGTGAAAGAAGAATGAAGAACCAGCTCGCGTTTGACGTCTGGTGCTAGAAGATGTTTTGCGACTTCTTCTTCGTACCGTCTTGTAAATCGTAAATTGCTGAGATTAGATATAGTGCTAGTTGCAGAATTTGTAGATGGAGAACAATTTGTTACTAAAGAAATCATTAAAAAAGGGGATTGTTGGCCAAATATCGATGTAAGAACTACATGGGATAGAAAGATCATTAGGGCTACATCTCCAAATGGAGAAACGATCGCCGCATATGAAGATTGAAGAAGTAAGAATGAAGGCTTCCCAATGTGAAGAAGGTTGTTTTAAGGAAATTAAAGAAAGTGCGAAGGGATATCATATTCGTAGAATGGGGTTGGTAGTCGTAGTCTTGAGTTGAAATTATGGAGACGATATTTGTATGGTGCACAGTGTCTTATCTGTACAGACTATAAGAGTCTATATACATGATTCGTAAAAAGATTCTCATATTAAGTCAAGTAGCGTGAGTTAGGTTAGCAGTGAGTCATGACAGTGGCGTCCTTATTGCCTAGGAAGAGTAAGCATACTTGTTGACATTATATACCGAAAAGAAGGGTAGGACCATTTAGAGTTTGAACAATTAGGATGAACATTGCTAATAATCTTATAGTTGATATAAAAGAATTTCAGAAGACAACCCCTAATGTGAAAACATCAAGGAGGAACATGTAGTCGGGTGTATGAGAAGTTGAAGGTCATGATCTATAAATCAAAGTTTCTAAGGACAAAATATGGTGTCAATGGTTTGAAGCGTTGAAAATTTTTATTGATAATCAGAGGTGTTCGGTTTGTTTCTAATGGCCGAATAGTGCATAGACATAGTGCGTGTCCCTTCTCGAAGGCATGGTTTTAAAATTTTGACCATAAATGTAGTTTGGAGCATTGTTTGAAGTTTTTGTTAATTATAGTCATGTGGAAAGATGTTTGTAAAATTTGTTTATCGAGTAAGCGATTTGTCGTATGTGGTCTAGATTTTTGACGTTCAAGAAAATTAACGTTTGAACATGTGTTCAAAATGATTTATATTTAAAACCATCAATCATAGAAAATCCTAAACTTTGTACTTGTTAAGGTTTGTTAGAAACGTTTCAATTTGTATAAAAATTTAGACTGAGAATGCTTTCGGTCGTCCATATTGTACCATCTTCAGAACACAACCGTAGGGTCAGTAACTAATACCAATGGCTAATGTTGAGGAAACTCATCAAATGATTCATCAACTCTCTTCACTGAATCCATTGTCCTATTTGTATGTCTCTAAGGTCATAATTGTATTATAAGACCACTAACTGCGACTAACACACTATCAGTGGAATTGTCACTCGACGGACAAGGAATGTAATATCCAATTCATTGACTTAGGATGCGGTGTATTTAGACCTTCTAATAAAGTAAGTAGTGTGGGGGGGGGGACAGGGCAAGTGACAACCGTGACATAATAGCATACGGAAACAACTGTGTAGTTGTTTACCCAAATTAGTATATAAAGGAAATATTTCAAAATAGTGTTTTCAAAAGAGTGTATCCAAATTGTATAATTCTAAAAAAATATATATCCAAAATGATGTATTAAACGTTTTTCGTCCGACAACTCCATGTTGGGACGTATCCAAAATAGTATTTAGTATAGTATTCCTAATAGAAAATAATAGTATAGGCCTGCTTGTATGAGTAAGCACTAGCAAAGTATAAGTATACATGGTGACATATAGTGCATTGCAAGGTAAGCATGTCAACCAAATATAAGCGATAGTGATCATGTAATAGGAATAGGACAAGTATGTAAGGCGGCATGTAATGCAAGCAAAGCAACATGTAGGCCAACATAAGATGAAATGATGATTCAGGTAATAGCAAGTATAGTGAATTATGCAAAAGTATGAGGCGAAGATTTTGCAAACGTGCATGTACATGACTAAGGCATTATCAGTTGATCTTAAGGTTTTAGGTTCACCCCAACATAACTTAAGGAAACTACCCCCACATTCCATATCCCTCATGAATTAGCATAGCTTATCTCTAAATGCATAATTTACGACAAATATGAATGCTCGGACTAGTCAACTTTTTTTTTTTTTTTTTTTTTATCATGTTCAGGGTTTCATAAAACTTTAGTTTGGTTATAGTTGGGTTTTTATTTTAGAAAAAATCAGCATTCTCTATAACCTTAGGCTCTAATACCAATCTGTCACTCCCCGTCTAAGGCGAAAACACGAGGTGTGACATTTCTGAGACATCGCATAAGATAGTAGATTACACCATTATTTATTACAAGAAATTTGTTATTTAAGTTTCACAAAACACAATCTTGGATAGAAATAAACACTTGTCTTTAGAAAAGCATCTTGGAAGTTTGCTAACTTTGATTTCAATTACCCTCAGTTTGTAAATGCTGATCACCTGAAAATGATACTCGAAAAGGTCAACATAAAGTTGGTGAGCTTATAGGTTTCGAGTATAAACCCAGTTGATGTGCCAAAATTTGAGTAGGACAATAGTGCATTATAATAGCGTAGTGCAAGCAGTATACATAGCAATCCAATAGCAATCGTAGTAGTCATAAAATATCATAGCAATCAAGTCGTACTGACCATTCAACAATGTCCAACGCTTATATCCTCCGCGAGCCTATGCCTACCAGCTGGAGCTATACAGGTCGGCAAAATAGTTCTTAGTTATGTACCCCATAGAATGCATGAACATATACAGCAATATTTACATGCTCAATTATAGGCACATAGCATTCTCCAAAAGCATAAAATTAGTTTTAGCACAAAAGTAAACATTTTGAAATAGATTTTGAGTATCATTTTCCCTCAAAGAAAATAGTTTGAAAATGGGGCTACAAGAACTCATCTCAAATACAAATGAAAGTAGCTGAAAATAGATGATAACGAAATAAACGATGCAACGACGCCCGTACACGAACATATAATAGAGTTTCCATTGTAGAGATATGCTTTAATGAGTAAGAACAATGCATTATGAGTTCGTAAAAGAATTTGTATAAAAGATGTAAAAGGTTTTTTGTATCTGTTTGTGTGGTTGATTGGATAAGGTTGACCTTAGATAAGACTTGGTCAAGATACGATAGTCCTATATGTATTGTAATTAAAGAGAAATAGGAATTTATGAAATAAAAATTAAATGAAAATAAGAATTTAGGAATAAGAAATAATAGTTATAGAATTAATGACTGGGAAATAAAAAGATAAGAATTTTAACAAGGAAAAAAAAACAAAAAATAAGAATTAATGAAATAAGATTTAAAGAAATAAAAATTTAAGAAATAAGAATTAATAAAATAAGATTTAAAGAAATAAGAATTTAAGAAATCAGAATTAATGAAATAAGAATCAAACAAAATAAGAATTAATGAATGAGAATTTAAAAATAAGAATTAAGAAATAAAAATTAAAGAAATAAGAATTATGAACTAAGAAATTAAAATAAAATAAGAATTTAAAGAAAATAAAAATTAAAGAAATAAGAATTAATATGCTTTGGGTTTTTACCCGATCCCCAAGTTATTTAGATAGAACGGTCTCGATATAAATGTTATCAATGTCTTACATGTCTACATTAAATAATAGAAGTTTTCATCAATTTATATTTTTCGTCTTTTAGCCTGATATTAAAATAATAATATTTTATTAGTTATCTGATGTTAGCCTCAAATATTGAGTCGAACAAGGAAGTTCGTTCATTAAGAATATTAGGTCTCGGTCATTCAATTATGTAACATTGTAATAGGCTAGAACGGGTAAACGGGCTCGTTTATGTAAGCTAATCGGTCACGTATATCGGGCGTAAGCCCAAGTAATCCTGAGCCTGGCCCGTAGAAATACCAAGGCGTGTAAGCCTCATAGTTTAACTATAAATACCTCTCTCCAAGGATGGAGTGGGTGTTGGTCTTATTTGTAATTTTCACTTGCAAGTAAATCAACCATTCTCTTTCATTTCTCTCTCTTATTTCTCTCTCTAACTTCTCTTTAAACTTCTTCTTATCCTCTTTCTATTTTTTCTTGCTTAATTCGTGTATCCAAGTATGGAGTAAAGTGATTACGAGGTACCAACATTTGGTATCAGAGCCTCGGGTGGATAGTGATTGTTTTTTGTTTTAAATAAGCTCAATTCATGGCTTATTGTATTCATAAGCTCACGGCTCAAAAAGCTTAGGGCTTATTGGTTTGTTTAGATTACTTCTTCCTTGTTATACTAGAAATGTAATTAAAATGTGATCTTGAAAATAATAAGTGATCTAATAAACTCAAAGTGCTTGATACTCTTTGGAAAAGGTTTTATGGTTCGATCTCATACCCAACAACATCTTAGTTCACAACGATTCTAAAGTCATAAGGTGGTTAGGTTAGGTATTTGTCCAATGATCCAACCAGAACCGGAGGGATCTACCTAAGGACACTCCATAGTTAGAAATAGCAATCTTTAGGTATGATTGGAGATGAATGAGTATAAGGGAATAATGCCGACTAAGATTGAGCTAACACTGGAACAATTACAACAAGGTGTTAGTAATGATGTCTTGGTAAGCATTGAAGGGGTTGAAGAATGAAAAAAAATGTATGGATAAAGGGTGAAAACAAAGCAGCCCTCCCTACACTTTAGGCAAAAACCGGGTTAATACATAATCTATCAGTTTTCACAAAGATGAATTCTGATATTGAAGACGACGTCATAGACCCAATGATGCAATGTACAACCCTTCCTATCCATTCAAGTTTCTCTCAACACAAACTTGTCTCATTTGCCACGGAGATACACATGACTTCTATTGACTTTCTCACTCCGAGTTAGTTGATATTGAATAGGTGGCAGTCTGCTCCAGGCTCCGATTACTAAAACCAAAATGCACTAATCGAGTCTAGAGCCAAGAGATCAATAAATAAATCTCATTAGGATACATTCCATTACAAACACTTGTTAAACACCAATAAGTTCACAAGCTATTAACAAGAGTCCTACGCATTATCCTTGTGGTATTGCCAAAACATCCGAGTGATACTTAAGTGTTCACTGTGAAGATAGAAATCCTGCTTGAGCTAAAATCAAACAAGCTCTTGGTAGGTGACTTGCAAGATTCTATATGAATCAAACTTGTGTCAACTGGAAAGAAATGATGGTGCGATTCAATGTGAATCAAACTTGTTCCAGTAAATGAATTGACGGTTTAATAAGAAAGATAGTAACTATCTGATTCACTCTTACCGTGTTGTCTGTTTTGAGACGCTCTGGTAACTAGAACGGCTAGTACAGCTGTAAAACCCTGTCAAGAAGATTCATTTGAATTCTATCTGATCACAAGCAGTTTTTATACTGATTAACAAGGAACCGTGGTTTTTGCAACTTTATTTGACGAAGTGACAAAGACACTCTCGTCCATATATGTCGATTATCACTAACGTAAACTTCCAGGTTATACGGTGGTGGCGGTATCCCATTTCAGTTGAATTCGGATTCATTACCACATGCTCATACTCAAACTATAAAGACATACTATAAGCATCAAGATTCAAGAATCAAGAAAGCTCAAAAATTTAAGACAAAGACTTTTGCAAACTCTGATATTAAAGATCTTCCTTTAAGATATCAAGTCTATCAAAGGAGATTGTTAGCAAGCTTTTAAGATGATGCAAAGTATGAGCATGTTGGTCAAGACACAAGATCGCAAGGTGGCAAAGACGATCAAGACTGAAGGATAAAGATTTAAAGATCTCGGACGTAAAGACGAAGTCAAAAGACAATGACAAAGGTTAAAGATCAAAGATCACATAGCATGAAGGAACAAGCCTACAACATAGACAAAGACAAAGATCACAAGAGCTTAATGACAAAAGCAATCTTATTGATCTCACGAAGGAGTGTCACAATGAACTCACTTCGGGGGAGATTGTTAGCCTCAAATATTAAGTCGAATAAGGAAGTTCGTTCATTAAGAATATTAGGTCTCGGTCATTAAATTATGTAACATTGTAATAGGCTAGAACGGGTAAACGGGCTCATTTATGTAAGCTAATCAGTCAAGTGTATCGGGCGTAAGACTAAGTAATCCCGAGCTTGGCCCGTAGAAATACCAAGGCGTGTAAGCCTCATGGTTTAACTATAAATACCCCTCTCCAAGGATGGAAAGGGTGTTGGTCTCATTTGTAATTTTCACTTACAAGTAAATCAACCATTCTCTTTCATTTCTCTTTCTTGTTTCTCTCTCTAACTTCTCTCTAAACTTCTTCTTATCCTCTTTCTATTTTTTCTTGCTTAATTCGTGTATCCAAGTATGAAGTGAAGCAAGTACGAGGTATCGACATCTAACTCCCTATTAATTTGTCTAGACTCTTAGAAGCATTATCAAAATTTTCAATTTTAAGTTGATTGCTTTCTTTTTCTTGCTTAAGCTTTTCTAACTGACTTTTAAGCATACTAATTTCTGAGTCTTTATATGAGATATCTATTTTTAGAATAGCAAGTTGCTCACAAAAAATAACCTCATTCTTTTTGTAAAAGACAAGTTGTTCTTCCACAGATGCTAACCCTCTTTTATAAGTAGATAAATTGAACTCAGATTTGTTAAGCTCTATTCTTAAATCATCAAGTTGAGTTTTAAGAGTTTCAAAGCTTTTTAGACAGGTTTTTGAACAAGTTTTGTCATTATGTACCTCAGAGTCTAAAAAATCCATAAGAGCCATGCTTGTAGGGACTTCATCATCTACCATATAGCTCCAGTCAAAACCAGCTCCATTAATAGCCACCATGGCTTTGGAAGAAGTTTCTTCCACATTTACAGTCCTTCTAGAGCTGTCTTGATTCCTGTTCCTGCTATCTTGGTTCCTAGGTCCTTTGCATTCCCTTGCAAAGTGTCCCATCTTGTGACAGTTGAAACACTCCACATTGGACTTGTCATATCTAGCTGTGTCACTCCCATTGATAGTGATCTTTCTACCAGTTTTCTAGAAAAACCTTCTTGTCCTCATGCTCAGCAATGCTAACTGCCACTTTAAATCTATCTCTTCTATGTTATCTTCATGGATTTGTTCAAGGTCCTCATATACAAGTAGAGACATGTTTGGTTGACTGGCCAAAAATGCATAAATAGTGTCATCACTTAAGTTAGTAGTACTAACTTGAGTACTAGCAGTGGTAACTTGAGTGTTAATAGTACTAACTTGAGTGTTAGCAGTACTAACTCCATAAGTAGTATTAACTTCATTAGTACTGCTAGGGGGTGACACAAAAGCCATATTATGAGAACTTGAGCTTGAGCTTAAGCTTGCAGTTCCTTTAAGCTCTTGTTCAACAATCTTGAAATTGTTGTAGAGATCATCAAAGCTTATTGTGTCTAGATCAGGTTTATTCCTCCAGACCACAACAAGAGTATTCCACTCAGAAGGCAGACTTCTCAAAATATTCAAATTGAGATCTTCTTATGAAATATTTTCACCCAAGATAGCCAACTGACTTACAATCTTTTAAAGCCTGTTAAAAATAGAGTCAAGAGACTATGTGCTTGGAGTACTAAAGTTCTCATACATTTGCTTTAGAAGAGTCTTCTGAGTCTTCTTTGTGGCTTTATTACCACCAAATCATGTTTGTATAGCATCAAACAAAGTCTGAGCATCCTTGTACTGATTGAAAGTCATTAGATGTTCATTAGGAAGTACCATCAGTAACATACTTCTTGCCTTCACATCATTCTTCTTTTGAACCTTTTCTTTAGTAGTGACAGGACCTGGTATTAGTGAAGTTGAGGAACCATTAGCATTTGTTGTTCTTTGAGGTACTGGTTTAAATGAGTTTCCATTCTCTATCACATCCCATAGAGCATAGTATTGTACTTGAAAGTATCGCTCAATCTTTAGCCTCCACATATCATATTCACATTGTTTGAGAATGGGAAACTTTGCAGTAGTAGTAGTTTGTGCAGTTTCTAGATCCATCTTTTCCTTATGAGTAAAAAGTTCTCTTTATTAGTTTCTTCTAGATCAAAGTTTCAGAACACAAGCTCTGATACCACTTGTTGAGTTTGTTAGAACACCTTAGATCGTTTATAACTCGAGATTGTTTAGATCTCATCTAGGATTAAGAACAATAACAAAGTTCATAGAATACGTATAGCAGAATTAACATAAGAAAAATATAATTGTAACAAGGTTTTTCATTCAAACATACAAGCCCCAATTCTATTTGATCAATATAGAATGGTTACCTTCCTGTAACAGGGTCAAAGACCTTAAGGCTACACCAAAACTCTACTAGACGTCTACATTGTATTGTGTACACACATACACTTTTCTAGATGTTTTAAAACTATGTCTAGGGATCTCTTTATATAATAGAGTCTATAAGACTTACAAAGGAAAACATAATACAATTAGGAAACTAAATCTTTCTAATATTTATCTTCATTTCTTTGACCAAATCTTTTAGAATCTTCATGTACTCCTACATCTTGTAGAATTCTATAATGTCGACTTTGATCCTTTTGTTTTCCTTTTGCTTCATTCTTGTTTCATTGTTTTGTATTATTGTTTTGTATCATCAAATCAATATAATTCCCAACAGAAACACACACACACACACATACAAATTTACAAAGCAAATATACTCTGCCCGATTTCTCTCTCAAAGCAAGTGTGTGGGTGTTCATCTTTTATGATAATAACAAGCTTAACTCATCTTTTGTTCATTGAAAACTACTCTTTTCAAATCATTTTTTTTTGTTTATCGTGCTCATTATAAAGATAGCATCCTTGTATTGCTACTTTTTATAACATATTACACATTTTACGGCAACGATCAACATTAGACATTAACTTGTGACCATCTGGTGTGTAATATTTTGCCATTGAAATTTTTGCTTTTCAACACATTCATCTAAAATGGTAGAACAACAAACAATCAAGTATGCTCCTCAATGGAACAACATGACTGTGAACAATGTGACTTTTTAGACCAATAATGTGGTGGGTAACTTTAACTACCCACCAAACGTGCCTGCTTATAAGCCAATAATGAAATTTATGCTAAATTGTCCCTTGAAGAAAGCTTTTACCAACTGTCCCTTAGTGGCCTATTAGAACTTACTTAGGGAGTTTTGGAGCACCGTTGTTGCCTATGACCCTTTTCCATCAACTGATGAGACTGAGCAACACCCACTCAGGGAATTCCTCATCAAGTTTTCAATTTTAAATAGGCAAAGACCTTTGACCCTTGATTTTAACACCTTTTGTTCATCAACTGGCCTTGATTATAATAATTTTAAATATGTGGCTCATCCTACACCTGAGGTTGTCAAGAAACAATTGGGCAAAATTGCCATCAATCTGAGTTACCCGGACAAAACCTTAGTCTTGAAAAACTCCTTTCCAGTGGCTTAGAGAATTCTGTTCACTTTTATGATTTAGGTTCTCGAGGGGAACTACTCCTCCACTAAATAAGTGAACTCTATCCAGCAACTTTTAGCCTACTGTCTCATAACTGGAACTGAGGTTGACATAGGGGTGATCATTTACAGTGATCTCGTAACCAAGCTATTGAATAAGTCTAGGCTAAAATACATTTTATACCCTAGATTTATCTCATGTGCTTTACAAATGTTACTGGGTTTTGACTACACTCATGATGAAAATTTTGGGTTTTTTCCTAGCATCCCGTGTAACTCTAATTTTATGAAGGACCCATCCAAAGTCACTGACATTGAATTAACGGCCCATATGATTGTTCTAAACAATCAGAAGGATTCAGTGTCTCCACTTCCTTTGGTTGTAAAGCCAAAGAAAAGGGAAATCTCAAACTGTGACTCCAATCTTACCCAAGTCATAGGGCCCTAAGGTTCCAGTAGCACTCTTTAAGAAGTAGCACTGAGAACAAGGTAACACCACCCAAGCCAACGGAGAGTTCTGAGCAATCCCACTCAGTCTCCTCGGGCACCGTACCTGATCCCTAAGATCTAGAGAGAAACATACAACTCGCTAGTACGGGATTGCCTTCCACACTTGATGAGGGCACTCGTAAATCACAACCTTTGCATGAGAGTACTGCTACTCCTCCCAAAGACTTAGGGGGAAACATTCAACCCCTTGACATGGACTTAACCTCCACGACTTCTGATAAAGGCACAAATAAAACCACGCCGCGTCTTGAAGGGTCACTTGGGGATAAAGACTTAAGGGGAAACATACTACCCGCTAATATAGAACCAATACCCCCCACTGTTGCTGATCTTTTAGGGACTGGTGCTAAGTACCAGGTGGACCAGACCCAGTACACTAGATTGAGGTACCAGTCCCTGCCCGAAAACAAAGGCAAGCCTTCGCATGAAGGGGAGCTAGATACCCAACCTCTAGTCCTATCTACTTATGCAGACGTGAGAGCATTTCTCTTATCTGATTATGAAGCTCAAGAAAGCGAGGAGGATAACTTAGGAGCTGGTGAAGAAATGGATGAAGAACCTCAGGCTGATAGCATTGCTGAAACACACCATCAGTCTCCTTGGTATGTGCTTAATTACACATACCATTTACCTAATAAAATGAGCTTATTTGACCAAAAACATAAGAAAAATGTCAAATATATGCTTGTTTTGCTATTTGTGTTATGCAAGTACCGGATATTCACTAAAGGAAAAAATTAAAGGCCAAAACGGACAAAACCAAGCACGGAATAGAAAGAGCGTGAGAAGTCAAAGTCAAAAAGTCAAAGTCAAAGAAGAAGCCAAAAACGAAGAAATCTTAAATGGACCAACCCGTACCCAAGCTAATGGGCCAAGTTAGCCCATTAAGCCATTTATACTAAAGCCTTAACTTGAAAAAGCCCAAAGTCCATTTAATAACCAAACAAGCCCAACAAAAGCCCAATCATAAACCCATAAATCTGTTTGCACCATTAGTCCTTAAGGTTGTACACCGTTAGTCCTTAAGGACTAACATGGATAGTCCCTAACACCCTTTTACCTTTAACTCCGTTACCCTAACCCCTAACACCCGTTAACCCAAACAAACACTTATAAACTTAACCCACTAAAACCCAGGCACTATTTACCATCCCTTTCATTGTCATACAACCCGCCAAAACTTAATTACTATTCACACTCTCTTTCACTTAACCCTACAACTTGACAAAACCAAACCCTACCCCCTAGAAGATGACAATTACGTTGGCAATCCCAGGGTTTCTGATTGGTTGATTGGACTTGGAAGAATCAAGGGACGAGATTAAGTTAAAGTAACACAAATTAAATTCAAGGGCTAAGATTGAAGACCTTGGAGAGCACTCTCAAGCCTCTCACAGAAGAAACACACCTAAGCCTCCTGGCTTTTCTTTAAATAGATGAGGATTTCACATCTAGTGTAATGTAACTTAGGAGTAGTGTAGCATGTTTTAAGCTTATTTTTCCAACTTCTTTACTTATTGTCATTTACCTTTCAAGTATTGTAACTTTTAAAGCTTTTAATGAAATTTAGTTTTTATCTTTAAATTATGTTCTTAAGTTCTTATTGCATTTAGCTTATTTAATATTACAAGTCACTTCTTAAGCTCTTTTAAGCTCTCTTTTAAACCTGCAAACTTTCTTAAGCTTTATCAAAAGCTTAAGCTAATTTTCTGTGTAAAAGCTCTTTTTATAAAAAAAAATTGGTTTTAAGCTTTTTGGAGCATGGTATATTTTGGATGGCCGTGGGTTAAAGCTTCTTGTGAAGCATTAGGGTGATTTTGAAAGTGTTTGTGGTGTTATGCCTTCACCAAAAACATTGGACCACTTGTAAGTTCTTCTACTCCAAAGTCTAGCTTATTTAATGTTGGATAACTGTTCTGCTTATATTCTGTTTATACTGAGCTTATTCGTGCTTATTCTAGTTGTTGAATGTTTATTTAGTCTTTTATACGCTTATTTGATTACTGTTCATGCGTTGTTTAGTGCTTAATGTCCATTTGTCATAGATTACTTAAAATTGTCCATTATATGCTTTGAAACTGCTTATGCAGTTTTGCTTATTTGATGTGCTTATTTCTAGTTTAAAATTGCTTAATCATGCTTAGTTAGTATATTGATTATCTGGTCCTAGTCTTTTGTGCTTTAGATTTCAGTTTTTAAAGTCTAAATTTGGTTCTAAAAAGTTAAAGGAGTGTTTGGTTCAAGTAATTTTTCATAGGTTAAAACTATTGTTGCTCTTTAAGTTTTCATATCCAAATTAGTTTAGCTTATTTAAGGTTAATGATCTGAATTTTAAAAACTTTTATGGTCTAAATCTCATTTTTAAAGTTCTTAGTTTCTTAATGTTGAACCTATGAACTTTATATTCTTGCACACTGCTTTTAGTGATAGGATTGGGATTGTTGCTTTCAAATGTCGTATTTTTGCTGCTTAAGTGTGTAAAAATGCAGTAGGATTGCTTATATTCAAGTTGTGAAGGTAAGTTTAATGTTTTGCACAAACTGTCAATTAGTTCAGCAACAAATGGGTTAAAACCAGTTTTTTTTTAAATTCCAAATTTAGTAGAGTTAAACTTAGAATTAGAATCTGAAATTCAAAACTTAAGAAGTTTGTAGGCTTAGATTTATTTGTTTTAGCTTATTTTTGGTTCGAGTATCCATTTGATTATCTGAATTTGTTCTTTAAACTAGCCTGTCAATCATTTGAAAAAACTGCATTAAACTCAAAAACGTATATGTCTGTTTTAGCAGCTAATTTAGAGCTTATTAATAAGTTTCACAAAAAGTGGTAGTTATGAAAATGGCTTATTTTTACCTTGTCTTTAAGTTTGTGTAAAAAGATTTCAAAAAAAAAGTTTGCAAAAAGGCACACCCAGGACTCGAACCTGGGTCTCCTCACTCATAACACAAACGTCTTACCACTGCACCAGTAGGGCAATCTATTTGGTTTCTCTTCTAGTTATCTTTTAACCTTTCTTAGCAGTATAAGCTTATAGCTTATAACTGCTTATTTAGAGCCTTTCCATAATAGCTTATTTCTATTTAGTATTTTTCTTAGATTTTATATAAGTCAATGTACTTTCTGTATTTTTCCCAAATTTTTAATGATTAGTTTAGTATTTTTTTTTATAATTAATTTAGATTAAATTTGTTTTTAAATCATAATAAAAATAATAAAAGTAAAAAAAAATATAATTCTTTTTTTTAATTTTCTTTTATCATGTAGGATTGTTAAAAATTAAGTTTGCATTGGTAGGGTTAAAATTTTAGGATTTAGTTTTTTAAAGAACAGGATTTGGTCCCGTTATCGTTGTTCTTCGTTTTTTTTTACTTTAATTGCTTTCGTTTTAGGTTTGCCTTTACTTGTTTTTGTATTTTATTTGTAGAAATAGGAAACCAAACCCAATTTGTGATATTCGAGCATTCTTTCACAAACGTTTCCTCGATTTTCAAATTCACACCTCGTCGGGACACGACCCGGGAAGGTTTTTAGGGTTTTGATTTGGTCAAAAGTAATTATCCTTTTAAAAAGCCTTACGGAATACTTACTCTTCTATAATTGATATTATCTTATTATATATTTATATTATATTATATTTATATATATTAAGTGGTGATCAATTTTTGGCGCCGCTGCGGGGGAGGTCGTGTTACGAATATCGAGTTGAAGTTTGTTGTGCCTTGAAGACCCTTCCTCGTGAATTTATTACTTTCCGTTCGTGAATATTTTCTTTTATTATCAAGTAATCATAAATACCAAAAAAAATTGAAAAACCAACAAAACAAATCGTGTTGTTAATTGTTATAATCGGCTCACCTTCGAATTACAAACTATAAGGGGGGTATAAGGAGGGCTTGATCCAAGGAACATCGCCCAAAAAGGAAGAACGCTTTTAAATAGCTTCAGCGTGCTAATTCCTTCCGCTCTCTTGTGTGTAATTTAAAGAGCTACCGTGGACTTTTAACTTTCGGTTACCAAAAATATTATTTTGTTATTTTAAAAATATAAAATTTTCAAAAATATTCTTCGTTGCCCTCTATATCATTTAATTCTCATTTTCTTCAAACCCTCTTAAATCATTTAATTCTCATGGAGTCTTATTTCCAAAATGAGTATGTGGGGTGTGGACAACCATGTGATGGCTTTTATTGTTATCTATGTATGTGCCAACAGTGTGGTGTTAATCTTATAAATGGAATTTGTTTGAATTGCACTTATGGAGATGGAAAGCCAGCCACTTGTTGCGGGTGTGAAGGCCCGTTAAACGGTGGATTTTTTTCATTTTGTGCTTCGAGAGCTGGAAATTCATTCGCTTATGATCCAAATCTAAATTTTTTCGATGATTCTTAAAATCTTTCTTACCACCCCACACACTATCAACTAATATTGTGTGAATTTTGCGGGAACGATGCTCGTTATGGTCAATATTGTACACCGCAAGTTCTGATTATCTCTAATCCGGAACCATGCTACATTCAAAACTATGATGAGTTCTTTACCAAGTTTTCAACAACAAATTCTTTGTTGTGAAAATTGTGGGGTCTTCATGCGACTTTTGAATGTCAACTGATGAATCAAAATTTTCACGATTCCAATTCTTCTGGTTTTGACCAATTTCAACCCCCGCAATTTCCCGTCATTCATCAACCTCCTCAAGAAATGAGAATGGAAGCTTTGCAAGACCGAGAAGACCTAATGGAATCTATACAAACCTTTTTAAAGAAGTTTAATCGTATATCTTTTAGAGAAACGCCAAAGGTTTTATTGCTAGCTTGGGAGAAATTTTTTGAAATTAAGCATGCTTGTAGTGAAAAGCAACATCAACAAGAGGATTTACAAGAATTGTTTCACAAACTTCTTCAAGATTCGCAAAGTATAAACGACGAGTTGGCAGAATATATTAATACTCCAAGTTAGAATTTGCCTACCTCATCTTACGATGATGACGATGACGAGTATTCTTTTGCTACACAAGAATATCTCAAGAAATTCTCCTCCGCAATCACACCCGATTTACCAAAATTGAACTCTCTTATAATGGAGGATAAGCATCTCGATAGTATTCCAGAAACAAAATCAGACGAATTAATAAAGTCTAGTGATGAGAACCTTGTCCAAAACCAAAGTAAGTCCGAGGATGAATGTCAGTGTGATGTGCCCGATTGTGATGATTCTCAAATGACATATTTTTTAACGTTTTCCAATCCTCTCTTCGACGATTCTACCTCTAGTAATGACGAGTCGAGTCATTAGGAGGTTATTTACGAAATAAGTTTTAAAACTTATTCAAACCCTCTTTTTGATCTTGACGAGGAAATCATTTCTAGTGAGTTAATCCGATTCATAATGAAGACCTCGATTCTACTCTAAAAAATGATCATTTTGATATCGAGTCTTATCTTCTTGAATCATTACTTAATCGCAATACTTTGATGGCTTCCTCTCCCAAGATTGATTCTCTCTTCAATGAGTTCGCCGGTGAATTCATAACAATTCCTCCAAGAATTGTTAATAGAGAGCACGAGGAATATATTAGTCTTTTGGAGAGGTTGCTATACGATAATTTATCTCCCCGTCCGCCGGAAGATTTTCATGCTAATCCAAATACAATCATCGAGTCTCTTCCTACATTTCCTATCCCCGTTGAGGATAGTGACTCTCTTAGGGAAGAGATCGATATATTTCCCGGTCCATATGACTTAATACCACATGGTATTGAGAGTGATGATTACGACTCAGAAGGTGACGATACTTCTACTTCCCTTCTCGAGTTTGAATCATTTCATGTTGATTATCTCGATTCAAGAGATTCAACCATTGATGTGGTGGAAGACATCCCCATTGATGTACCTAACATTTTGCCCACCCATCCCACCCTTCATATGAATTTCGACGTCATTCCTTCTCATAATGATCTCGGATCTGATCTTGATGTTTTTTCTCCTTCCGGAGATAGAAACAAGATTTACGGTTCGCGGATATGCATTAAAGTCGAATCCACAAGATTTCTTGCTACTCTTTCCCCCGTGATTGATGCTTTACTTCCATTTTCATCCAAAAATGAAGACAAAGTTTTCAATCACGATGTTCTTGCTTCAAAGGAGAAATCTCCTCCTTCTTCATCACATGAGAGCTTTAAAGCTTCCAAACTTTTTCATCAAAAAAGCCCGATGTTGATTCATGGAGCGGACATCTGTGTTTTGGATGTTATGTGTCTCCATTTCTATCCCCTTGACTCGCTCAAGTATGGGGGAACGGGTCAAGCTTAGTGACCTAAAACAAGCGCTTCGTGGGTGGTAACCCATGCTTATACTAATATGATATTACTAGTAGTAATCAATAAGTGTGTTGTAAGGAAGCTCGCCTCTTCCTTTCTCGCGTTTTGTGTTTTGTGTTATTGTCCAGGATTGCCCGGATTTTGAAGCCTCTCGTGCTAGTGGTTTTGTCCTTCATTCACTCGAGCTTCAAATCCTCAGCTTCATTATGGGAATCCAATATCCTAATTTTATCGACTAACGTTTATCTTTAAGCATACTTAATAAACGGATTTAGATGTACGTAGAGACCCTTCTTAAAACATTGAGGACAATGTTTAGTTCTAGTATGGGGGGATCTATCGATTTGATTGTACATGTAGTCGTTGTTTTCACGTAATCCTGTTTTTACCATCAAAATACCAAAAAAATGAAAAATTTTCAAAAATAAAATAAGTGTTTTGTCACAATTTTGACTTTCCTACTGGGTAGAATAAGAATAAATTTTGACTCGATCGAGTGTGTTGAGCTCTAGCTTGTTCCTTAACTTTTAGACTAAGCTTTCGCGGATCTTTTTATTAAAGATTTTAAATTCGCGAAGAACGAAAAATGATAGAGTTGATTACGAGTTAGATGCTAAACAAGGATTAGTTGGAAATCTTAAGAGCTCATAAGTGTAGTTTGTGGCTTTTTCTCCCAAAAGCCTCTAACCGAACTAATAATACGTGCTATTTTTGAAAATTAAACTCAAATCAACAATTTTTGAAATGTTGTCAATAACATTTTTGTCTTAGTTCAAATTTATACTTAAATTTGCTAAAAAGAAATTTTCTCTATATATCGTGAAATAAAGTTCTCTATAAAAAATGATGAATAAGGTAGAAATATAAATTGTGGGCTGATAAAAGTTTACTGCCTCTTACCGGCTCACAACTGATGTGGCAGTCTTCAAAAGAAGGCCCATAGTAAGAATAATAATCCGAGACTGATAAAAGTTTGCTGCATCTTGCCGGCTCACAACCGATGTTGCAGCCTTCAAAAAGGTCATAAGGTCAAGGATTTCCAATGCATCATCATGGTTATATTAATGTTTAAGTACAATTAATGTGATTATTAAAATATAGGGGAATATCTCTTTTTCTTAAAATGTTAAATATGCTTTTGAACTAAGACTATTTCGTTTTAAGTGTGATTTTTCTAAATAAGCTATGTATAAATGGGAAACCTAAGGTTTTGAACACCGAAAGGTCGTGCGTCTAGCTACTAGTACTCTGTTGGGGGCCCTATTGTAACAATGCCTGGTCACTTAACCGCTAAAGGTTGGGATGTGCCGAGACCGAAGTCGCTATATTGGGTTGTTTCGGAATCTATCATAAACACATTATTCTGGGTGGAACGTTAAAAGCATAGAATTTTGCAAATGTTGATCCTTGTTGAATTTTATATGAAACATTATTCTTAAGAGATAATAATTGTCTCAAGAGTGAAAAGTTCAAAAGTTACAAAAATCTTTGAGTAGTGATAGCATCTTAAATTATATTTAGGGTGACATTTCGTTTTTTTTTTTTAAGCTTGGTTTGGGACAAGTGAAAAGTCGGGGACGATGAATTTATCTTTTTGGCATTTTAGGATTAAAATGTGTCTTGTTCTATGAACACCTAACGGTAATAAACGAAACGTTCTAACATGTTAGAAAAGTACAAAAAAATGAGAAAAGGGAAAAATACAAAAATATGTGTAGGAATAAGTGTAAATATTGAAAAATGGTCAAAACGGAGCTTTTAAAAGCTAATGACTTTTTAATTCTCCTCGATGAACACTTAGCTACTTTTCGAGGTAATTAGTCAAGGGGGATTGAGATTATTGGTTTTCTAAAGTGTTTACTTATGGCATTGCATGAGGACACGACAATAACTTAGTATAGGGGATTTTGGTATGTGCTTAATTACACATACTATTTACCTAATAAAACGAGCTTATTTGACCAAAAACATTAGAAAAATGCCAAATATATGCTTGTTTTGCAATTTGTGTTTTGCAGGTTCCGGATATTCACTAAATGACAAAATTAAAGGCCAAAACGGACAAAACCAAGCACGAAAAAGAAAGAGCGTGAGAAGTCAAAGTCAAAATCAAAGTCAAAGACGAAGCCGAAAATGAAGAAATCATAAATGGACCAACCTGTACCCAAGCTAATGGGCCAAGTTAGCCCATTAAGCCATTTATACTAAAGCCTTAACTTGAAAAGGCCAAAAGTCCATTTAATAACCAAACAAGCCTAACAAAAGCCCAATCATAAACTCATTAAATCTGTTTGTACCGTTAGTCCTTAAAGTTTTACACCGTTAGTCCTTAAGGACCAACGTGGATAGTCCCTAACACCCTTTTACCCTTAACTCCGTTACCCCAACCCCTAACACCTGTAAACCCAAACAAACACTTATAAACTTAACCCGCCAAAACCCAGGCACTATTCACCATCCCTTTCATTGTCATACAACCCGCCAAAACCTAATTATTATTCACCCTCTCTTTCACTTAACCTTACAACTTGAAAAAACTAAACCCCACCCCCTAGAAGATGACAACCATGTTGGCAATCCCAGGGTTTCTGATTGGTTAATTGGACATGGAAGAATGAAGGGACGAGATTGAGTTAAAGTAACACAAATTAAATTCAAGGGCTAAGATTGAAGACCTTGGAGAGCACTCTCAAGCCTCTCACAGAAGAAACACACCTAAGCCCTATGGCTTTTCTTTAAATAGATGAGGATTTCACATCTAGTGTAATGTAACTTAGGAGTAGTGTAGCTTGTTTTAAGCTTATTTTTCCAACTTCTTTACTTATTGTCATTTCCCTTTTAAGTATTGTAACTTTTAAAGCTTTTAATGAAATTTAGTTTTTATCTTTAAATTATGTTCTTAAGTTCTTATTGCATTTAGCTTCTTTGATATTACAAGTCACTTATTAAGCTCTTTTAAGCTCTCTTTTAAACCTGCAAACTTTCTTAAGCTTTATCAAAAGCTTAAGCTAATTTTCTATGTTAAAGCTCTTTTTATATAAAAAAAAATTGGTTTTAAGCTTTTTGGAGCATGGTAAATTTTGGATGGCCATGGGTTAGAGCTTTTTGGGAAGCATTAGGGTGATTTGGAAAGTGTTTTTCGTGTTAAGCCTTCACCAAAAACATTGGAACACTTGTAAGTTCTTCTACTTCAAAGTCTAGCTTATTTACTGTTGGATAACTGTTCTGCTTATATTCTGCTTATACTGAGCTTATTCGTGTTGTTGAATGTTTAATTAGTCTTTTATATGCTTATTTGATTACTTTTCATGCTTTGTTTAGTGCTTAATGTCCATTTGTCATAGATTACTTAAAACTGTCCATTATATGCTTTGAAACTATTATGCAGTTTTGCTTATTTGATGTACTTATTTCTAGTTTAAAATTGCTTAATCATGCTTAGTTAGTATATTGATTATCTGGTCTTAGTCTTTTGTGCTTTAGATTTCAGTTTTTAAAGTCTAAATTTGGTTCTAAAAAGTTGAAGGAGTGTTTGGTTCAAGTAATTTTTCATAGGTTAAAACTGTTGTTGCTCTTTAAGTTTTCATATCCAACTTAGTTTAGCTTATTTAAGGTTAATGATCTGAATTTTAAAAGCTTTTATGGTCTAAATCTCATTTTCAAAGTTCTTAGTTTCTTAATGTTGAACCTATGAACTTTATATTCTTGCAAACTGCTTTTAGTGATAGGATTGGGATTGTTGCTTTCAAATGTCGTATTTATGCTGGTTAAGTGTGTTAAAATGCAGTAGGATTGCTTAGATTCAAGTTGTGAAGGTAAGTTTAATGTTTTGCATAAACTGTCACTTAGTTCAGCAACAAATAGGTTAAAACCAGTTTTTTTTAATTCCAAATTTAGTAGAGTTAAACTTAGAATTAGAATATGAAATTCAAAACTTAAGAAGTTTGTAGGCTTAGATTTATTTGTTTTAGCTTATTTTTGGTTCGAGTATCCATTTGATTATCTGAATTTGTTATTTAAACTAGCTTTTCAGTCATTTGAAAAAACTGCATTAAACTCAAAAATGTATCTGTCTGTTTTAGCAGCTAATTTAGAGCTTATTAATAAGTTTCACAAAAAGTGGTAGTTATGAAAATGGCTTACTTTTACCTTTTCTTTAAGTTTGTGTAAAAAGATTTAAAAAAATTGCAAAAAGGCAGACCCAGGACTCGAACCTGGGTCTCCTCACTCACAACACAAACGTCTTACCGCTGCACCAGTAGGGTAATCTATTTTGTTTCTCTTCTAGTTTTCTTTTAACCTTTCTTAGCAGTATAAGCTTATAGCTTATAACTGCTTATTTAGAGCTTTTCCATAACAACTTACTTCTATTAATATTTTTCTTAGATTTTATATAAGTCAATGTACTTTCTGTATTTTTCCTAAATTTTTAATGATTAGTTTAGTATTTTTTATAATTAATTTAGATTAAATTTGTTTTTAAATCATAATAAAAAATATAAAAGTCAAAAAAAAAATATAATTCTCTTTTTTAAAATTTTCTTTTATCTTGTAGGATTGTTAAAAATTAAGTTTGCATTGGTAGGGTTAAAATTTTAGGATTTAGTTTTTTAAAGAACGGGATTTGGTCCCGTTATCGGTTTTCTTCGTTTTTTTAATTTAATTGCTTTCGTTTTAGGTTTGCCTTTTCTTGTTTTTGTATTTTATTTGTAGAAATAGGAAACCAAACCCAATTTGTGATATTCAAGCATTCTTCCACAAACGTTTCCTCGATTTTCAAATTCACACCTCGTCGGGACACGACCCGGGAAGGTTTTTAGGGTTTTGCTTTGGTCAAAAGTAATTATCCTTTTAAAAAGCCTTACGGAATACTTACTCTTCTATAATTGATATTATCTTATTATATATTTATATTATATTATATTTATATATATTAAGTGGTGATCACTCCTCCACCTCAGGCAGACAAGCCTCAATCATCTCATGCTCCATCCACTGAAGCTTCAGACATTAACTCCTCTAGTGACAACATTCTTAAGAAATATGAAAACACTCTTCCACTCACTAAATGCCAATCGGTTAAGTATCTCAAGAAGGTGTCGAATGTGCTGTTTACCAGGATCACTAATGATAACTGGGAAAAGCATGAAGAGCCCGCGGTTAATTACGATGACCTCAAAGCATCCATTGATGATTACTATGATGAAAACATTGCTCATAGAGATCAGACTGAGAAGTTAGTAGAAGCCTCTATGAGTTTTCTTGACAAAAGCAGCAATACCATTAGTGATCTCTACAAAGGCCTTAATATCATCACTAAGCTTCTCAAAGAAATCAAAAATGTTGTCAAGGATGACTCTATCATCAACAAGAAAATTAGTTTATCCATTGAGTCATTCACCAAGTTCTTAACAAATATAATTGATCTTCAGTATTCTGTGAATACTCTTCAGGCTCATGCTCTCAAACAAGATGAAGATCTATTTGCTTAGGCCAAATCTTCTACCAACATGGCATGAAGTCTTGGCTCCAGACTCCCAGATCTTGAAAGGGCTCAAAACCATATCCAATCCAGCATGTCCCTCTTAAAGAAGACATACACTCCATCAAGAATATGATGACTATGATGTATGAAGTCTTTAAAGGCCAGTCCTCAGGCAGTGTCACTCCAACACTTGCTCTCACTCACATTCCAGCAAATATTGAAGGGGAGAATGCAACCAACACTGCCACTGAAGAACCTCCTTCTCACACTAAGAGAGAGACTGGAGAACCAAAAAAGGCAATTCCAATTTCAACAATTCAACCTAATGAAGTCCCACCAACTCAAACTCAACCAATCACCACAATAATCACTCATCCTGAAATCTCTCAAGCAGCTCCAAGAAGTGATAAAGGAAAAGGGATTTCAATTGAGTCAGATGAGGATCTCTCAAAGAGACTGGTGCATGCATCAAACATTGTTCATCCTGATCCTAATGAAGAAGTTAAAGTTCCTTTAATGATCAATGGGAAGATGTACTACCTCACTGAAAAAGAAATGCAAGCTTACCTAGACAAAGAAGAGATACTCAGGAAAGTTGCCGAGGAAGAAAGACTTCTTGCTATATCCAAGCATGAAGTAATCAATGTGGTGCAAGAAGAGGATGAAAAGATCAAACTTGATCCAAAGAAAATTGCAAGTACCAAAGCAGGTGAAAAATTTAAAAAGGCTCAGGAAGCTGAACACCAGGTCCTCAAGATAGAACACACCGAGAAAGTCAAAAAAATCTCTTAAACTCATAGAGCACAAGTTTGAAAACTACATATGGACCATCAATAATAGACTGAAATTTGAATCTATCACTGATATCAAAATTTATCTAAAGACCAAGACAGTTGTCATAACACTCTACAGAGGTACTGATGGTAGAAACTTTGATGTCCATTAACCTTTTGCCTTTGGTGCGTTTGGTATCACTGAATTGGATGAACTGAGGGAAATCATTCCCAAAAAGAAAAATACAATTGTACAAGACTTGATGAATTTACTAAGCCGAAGGTATGAAAGGATAAGAAAAATTATTGAGGAACTTGGAATCAAGTTAGCACTCCCTGCTCCTGCTCTTGAACAAGCCTCATCTAAATCCTCAAGAAAGAAGAGGAAACACATGGAACTTGAGCCTGAAATAAAAATTCCTGGATTGGAATGCAATCGAGACCTCCCTAAAAAAATGTTCCATTTGTCAACAACATGGTCATCGAAGAGCCTGAGTATGGGATCTTCTTCACTGATGAATTCGATGACCAAGCATTTCAAAGATGGAGTGACATCGACAAAGTTGGGATGGAAGCTCTTGTGTCATATCTTGTATCTGCCTCTATGGTTAAGTCACCTGAAAATGCAAGGTTCAGCATGAAACTAAAGAAACTCATTGCTGAACATCCTGATCAAGAGAAGCTCAAGTCAAATAAAGTCAAGTTGGAAGCCCTTGGATATGAGATGAACTGAGTACTTATGATGTAATTTTTGTTATCTTTTGTAATAGATAATAGGGCCTTGTAATCGTTTAATGAAGTATCTTTTGGTTAAACTCGGTATCCTTAAATGGCTTTCTATAAATCAGTGTGAGAAGAAGCTGTATCTACTCACTAACACTGATAAACACTTGGGCTATATTTATATCCAAATAGGGGGAGATTGTTGGGCCAATGTCATTGCCTACTGATTCCTCACTTAGGATTTGAATACAAAATAACCTAAGTGTAAATTGTTAGCCTTAAAATATGGTGACATATCCGGAATTACATTAGTTTATTTATAGCGTGACACATAGGGACTAATA
>BQNB010014199.1:3103-75636 GCA_026074375.1 Tanacetum coccineum | reverse complement strand
AGAAAAGAGAAAGAGAGATGATTTCTAGAGAGAGAAACAAAAGAGAGGTTAGAGAGAAAAGAAAATATATTATTAGAAAAGAGAGAGTTAGATATTTTTCCAAGTGGAAAAGATATATATATACCTCGTCACGTTTAAGTAAACGTGTGGGATATTTAAATAGGACTTAGGATCGGGTTTTTTTGCTTGGGATTAAACCCGAAACATATACAATATTAGATTAACTATCGAGCCCGATTCCTGATACTTTCCTATTACAACGTTAACTAATTGATTGACCGAGACTTAAATACATAATGAACGAACTTCATGTTCGACTCAATATTTTGAGGCTAACAATACGTTTCCATTTAAAAACTTAAAATATTTCGTATCAAATTATCCATCAAGTTAGATGCAATATGATAAGTGTCAATAAAACATCTATATCCACTAGAACATGTCATAGCAATATAAGCACAATCAAAATGTTAACTTCTATCTATGATACAATCATCATCCAAACAATATAAGCAACAATCAACACACATATAGATCTAATGCAAATATAAATGTAAGGCGATAAGGTAAATAAAGATGTGAAGCGAAAAGTAAAAGAAAGTGTAAACTGAACGCGATGATTTATAGTGGTTCGGTCACGAAGCACCTCTTCGCCCTACTCCACTCCCCGGGTACCTAACTCGAGAGTTACTTCACTAGTCAACAAGCTCCCTTTAGGCGGAGAAAACCGAACACAACTAAGCTTACACCGATTTCCGACACTAAGCCAAATGTCAAGTTCTAATCCTAGCTAGAACCAATCTATCACAACTAACCACACTACTTCACAACCATTCACAACTTATCTTCACCATACAACTTCACTTCACTTCACGACTTCACTTCACTTCACAACTTCTCTTCACTTCACAACTTCACTACACTGCACCTAGACACTAACAAGATCACCCTGATCTATCTAAACTCTTTACGATCACCACGATCTAACTAAACTTCCTATGATCACCACGATCTAACAACTATACACACCATGATCACCAAGATCTAACTATTACACAAGTTTGGAATACATGGACTCGATCTATACATTGTAAATGTATGACATGTCATGAATGCACTAACTAAACTACATAACCTCATACGTTAATGATAACAAGAGTTCTTCTCTTGCACTTGGAGGAACAAGCTTGAATCACTTGGAAACAAATTCTTAAGATTAAAGATCAAAGGATTGTAGGTGATGTATAAACTGATTTTAGACAGAAAAGAATAAACTGATTTGGGACAGAAAGAAAACAATGCAAAGGTTAGAAAAATCAGTAGGGAATGTTCAGTATTTATAGGCAACTGAGTTGCTTTTTTGTCTGGTCGGTCCCCTTATAATTAAGGGGGCGCACTAGCCCCAGACGCTCCCCTTTTTTGTCTTTTTCAGGGGATGTGTTTTCTAGAACATTTCTAGCCGTTTTTAGGTAGGAAATTTAAATTCAAAATATTTATTTTGAATAAAATATTTCTTCCAAATGTAGAAAATGTTTTGTAAAAGTTATAAAAATGTTTGTAACATTTTATAAAAAATGCGAGGTTGAATAAAAATTCCTTTGATCATAAATTAAATTAAGCATTTATTTATTCATACCTTAAGTGATTTACTTCGGGTGCAAACTTCGTAGAAGCAGACTTGAGACGTCGAGAGATGTTGTCATATGAATGCATTGATGATTTGTGATCATGAATAACTTAAGCACTTTACGTTATGTGTTATAAGTTACATGTTTGTCATCATCAAAACATGAAGAGAATGTATAGATTAAATATCGTAATATTTCTATCAACAAATACTACAATAGCTTTTGATGGGGAAGTTGGCCACTGAAAAACGTTGTGATTTAGGCAGGGGTGAGCAGAAAAAACCAAAACTAAACCGAAAATCGAAAAAACGAACCGAAAAAACCGACCGAAACTAGAAACCGATGGTTCGGTTTTTAATTTTTCAAAAACCGAAAAATTTCGGTTCGGTTTCGGTTTTTGTCCAAAAACCGAACCGTAAAAACCGAACCGAACCAAACCAATTTTATAATAATATATAATTAATGTAATATAAATAAATAAATAATAAATCAAAATTTTAAATTTATATTTATTTTATGGATGAAATTATAATATATGTATTATGTTAATGTTTATATATGTGTTTGTCGTATACGTGTGTTTACTTGACAATATATCGTTACATATATGACAATGATCATACTATGTGTATTTTCACATCCACGTGTGTTTCTCTCATTTATATGTGTATAATTGTATAATTTTGTGTAAACATTATTAGGCTAATATTGACAAATTTTTTTTATTAAAATAACCAATTTTCTATGTAAAACAAGTTTATTAATATAAATTAGCCACAACCAAATATAAACGGTTTGAAACCGAAAAAACCGAAAAACCAAACCGAAAAAACTGAACCACCAAAAACCGAACGATTTCGGTTTTTGGTTTTATAAAAACCGAATATTTCGGTTCGGTTTTGGTTTTAGCCAATAATCGACCCAAACCGAACCGTGCACACCCTTATAAATTAGCCACAACCAAATATAAACGGTTTGAAACCGAAAAAACCGAAAAACCGAACCGAAAAAACTGAAAAACTAAAAAAACCGAACCGCAAAAAACTGATCGGTTTGGGTTTTTGGTTTTATAAAAACCGAATATCTCGCTTCGGTTTTAGCTAAAAACCGACCCAAACAGAACCATGCACACCTATAGATTTAGGTGTCTACTAATATGGTATCTTCATCTATATACTCGTCAACCCGGTTCATGAACTCGAGACGAAAGACTGCCCATTACTCGATGTTTTATGGTCTCGTAAGCTCGTTCTTTTGGCATGGAGGAATCTTCGGTGTCAAGCGTATACTGTGAACCTACATTTGAGTGGTGTTTGTGAAGCTGATTGTATGACCTTATAAGTCTTTCACCATACCATCATCCAAAATCTGAAGGTACACATTGAACACATCAGCATGAGCCTTTTCAATTTCATCGAACATGATAACAACATTGGGCTTTCTGCGTACTGTCTCGGTCAAGCACCCTCCATCCCCATACCCAATAACTTATTCTCAAAGCATGGACTTCCTTGAGCTTATATACTTAACCAATTTTTTTTCAACAGTTTCGAGTTGACGTATCAAAGAGTTTAGATTCTCATACTTGAGCTTAGCTGCACGTAGGGGTGTTGATCGGTTCGGTTATCGGGGTTATTCGGTTTGTTTGGTTCGGTTAAATTTTTTTTAGGTCAATGATAAGTGTAAAATACACATATTTGTTTATACCAAAAATGACCCTAAATGACCCAAAACAAACTAAAAATGGCAAATATATGCTTGTTTTTGTGTTTTGTGTGTGCAGGTACGGATATATCAAAAATCACAAGAAAACCGTCAAAAACGGGCAAACACGGACACGGGAAACGGAAGAGCACAAGAGAAGCCAAAGATTCAAAGCCAAAGCCAGAAAAAGTCAAGCTTCAGTCAAAGAAAGTCAACCCTGGTCAAACAAAAGTCATCTCACAAAGGACAAAACCCAAAACAGTTTCACTTTAGTCCTTCAAGTTCCAAAAGATTACACAAATGGTCCTTGGACTCTAAATGGGCCCTTAAACCTTCAAAACCTTACCTGGATCCAAAAGCCCAAACCCTAAAGCCCATTACCCTAGCCCATTCCCTTTTCATATAACCACAAGGACCATTTCTGTCATTCCTATAACTCATTTTACACTACACTTGTGCTAAATAACCAGAGGGACCAAAAGTGCAATAAGCCCAAACTTTAAAACGAATTAACCCTTTTCAGTTAAAATAGGCGCCAAAACCATGGTTACTATTCATCATCTCTTTCGTTTCACCTAGCAGTCAAAACAAAGGGCTTCTCAAAATTGAAGGGTACAAACGACAATCCAAGTGGTCTACATCAAGCTGGCAGGGTGAGATAAGTCAAATCAAGAGCTCTCATTGGATCACTCAAGCTAGAAGGCCACGTGGCTATGAAGAAAGCACAAGGAGAGGTGGGTTTTACTCTATTTTCACTCACAAAACAAGCACAAGCTGTCACATCAAGGAATGACAGCTTGGCAATCCGTGGGAAAAAGATCATGATCCAAGGGCTCTAAATCATGATCCAATGATTAGGAAAATGAATGGCAGAGATTAGTGATGCAAGCAAGGGCCTAGAATCTTCTCTCAGCAACTATAAAAGGACCTCACCTCACACACACCCGAGGAAGTAGAGAGTAGTTTTTAGTAGTAGCTTAGTAGATTTTAGCTTAAATTAGCTTATTGAACTTTCCTTTAAAATTCAGTTGTAATTTTTTTTGATAATGTAATCTAGTTTTACTTTAATGAAATCTAGTTTTGCTCTTAAATAATCTGTCATAAGCACTTTTATTTTTTTCACTCATAAGTTTTCAATTCTTTTCAAATGTTAAGCTATTGTTCTAATAAGCTCATATAAGCTCTTACTAGTCTATAATCTAGAAATTGAGCTAAATCAGACCTTAATCATACTTAAACTCTTAAAAATAGCTTAAAACCTTATAACCTTTGCTTTTGGACATTTGAGCTTATAGAAGGGGATCCAAAAATGGAAGGGATCCCATGGATTTTACTAGCTTATTTCTAATAAGCCAGAGCTGTTGATAAGCTCATTTTAGCAATTAGCTTTTGTTTAGCTAAAGCTTCAAGTAAGTCTTCCTTTAATTTCCTTGTCCTTTAATTTTAACTTCAATATTGCTTATTAGTGTAGATTTGTTTAATAGCTTAATCTATTTGCTTATTAGTGCTTATTTACCTTATTCCTAGCTTATTAAATGTGTTTGTTTATCTGTTTTTAGCTTAAGTGTTTTAAAATTTAGTATTTCATAACTTGTCCATAAAAACCATAAAATCCAAAAATATACTAGCATAGTTGTAGATCTTAAAACTTAGCTTAATCAGTTGTTGATTTATGCTTATTAGGGGTAATATAAGCTTTATGATATCTGGTATTTAGGTCTTATTCATTAGATTATCATTTTAGTTGCTTAATCAAATGTGTCAAGTAGTTTAAGGAGTATTTGGCATAAGGCTTATTTGACCATCAAAAGTCAAAATGACCTGTGAAATTTGTTTGAGTTAGTTGTATTATCATTTTAAACCAATAGAAAAAGAAATTTAAGAAGTTAGTCTTCATTTTTAAAAAAGTTATGGCTTATTAAATCTATCTCAGCACCAGGGGAATGTTCATAGTGATTTCACTTGTGAAATTTTGAACCAAACCATGCAAGGCTTGGTTCTTTCTTGTTTTGAGTTTCAACACACTCAACAAGAGTCTTAAGTGCAGGTTTAACCTCACTAGGTACCTGCATCTGTGTTTGGTTTTGCCATTTACATCAGCAGTGGTAACACTAAGTTACCATTGCTGTTATTTTTGATTCATTACAGCTAGTAATTTTAAGATTTAGGTTTTAAAATTCAGTTTGCTTTTAGTTTAGCTATAACTTTAGATAGATTAAGCTTTAGTTTCCATTTTATAGTTCATTTCCTTAGGTGCATTTAGCTTTTAAAAGTCAATAAAAAACTCAAAAAGCCAAAAACAGTAGGTAATTAAATTAGCTTTTTAAATTTTGATTTTTAGCTTAAGGTGTTTGATTTTATGTTCTAAGTTAGTAGTTAATAAGTAGATAGATAAGTTTTTAAGAGCTTAAAGTTTAGTTTAGCTTAATGAGTCTTTCAGCTTAATTGGATTTTGTGTTTATTGAGTTTCATCCTGAGTTTGCTCTTTTGATCTTAAGTTTCAGCTAGGATCAAGTGTTTGTAGCCTAAGTAGCTTATCACTCCTAGCTTTAGCACATCATTAGCTTCTTAGAACTTCTTTTGTTTTCAAAAATAAGCTTATATTAAGCATTGTGCATGCCTTTAAGTGGAATTAAGCAAAACTGAGCTCAAAGCCTTAGTTACTGTAACAGCTTTTTGTTAAGCTGTTTTAGAGCTTATTAGTAAGTTTCAGTTAATATTGTTTTTATAAAAAGTGTCTAAAAAGTTGCCTTCTTTCAGTTTCAATATTCAGTTTTTTATAAAAAGCAAAAATAAAAAAATTAGCAAAAAGGGTGTGTTGCCAGCTTCGAACTCAAGACCTCTCCCTCATAACACACACGTCTTACCATTTGCTTCAATAGCTCATCCAGTATCCTTTCCCCACATTTAATACTTATACACATTTTAATTTACTTCTTTTTTTTATAAGCCGTAGCCTAATAAGCCATCTTCTCAGCTTATTTGATAAGCTGGGTAAGATTACTTATTTTTCCTTTGATCCTTGTTAGGTTATAGATTTTCCCTGAATTTTTGGTAATTTTTCATTATGTAGAATATTTTTAATCATTTTTCTTAAGTTTTTAATTTCGAAAATTCATTAAAAATATAAAAAGTTTCAGAAAATTACAAAAAATAGTTTTTAGTTTTATAAAAATTACTTTTAGGTTTACATTCAGAAAAATCAATTTCACCACTTTTAGATTTTAATTTTCATTTTTGAGCTTTTAATTTTAAGTTTAAAAATAGGATTTTAATTTTAAAAATAGTTAAAAATAGTTTTCTGAGTTTTTATGTTATTTTAGACTTTTCTAAGGTTAAAAATCATTTTTCTCAATTTTTAGGACTTAATTTGCTATTTTTTAGGATTTAATTAGATTAAATTAGTTTTTAATTCATAATAAATTAAAAAATAATCAAAAAAATGTTCTTCTTTTTCTTAAAATTTTCTTTTGTCTTATTTTAGGTTTAGAAATTTAGTTTGAATTTTTAGGGGTTAAATTTAGTATACTTGCTTAATTGTCGCATTTTATTTGTTCCCCGTTAATTGTTTAGGTGTTTAATAGCTTTTAATTGTTCATTTTAATTGTTGCTTTTATTTAGTAGTTATAGATACTCAAAAATATCCTTTCTCTTATTCAAATCATAATCCGAGCTAAAACGTGGTTTCAATTGCACAAGTCGTTGGGGAAACGACCCGGGTGATCATTCTTCCCGGTTAAATATACGTATTATATATTATATATATATATATATATATATATATATATATATATATATATATCTTTTAAGAGTGAATTTTCCTTAGGGAATTTTCTTAATTGCTCTTGTGGTATTATATCGTATATTTTATTGTGTATAAACTCACACATCAGTCAACTCGAAACCGAACTAGAATTAAACCGAACCGAAAACCAAATCTGAATTTGGTTCGGTTTTCGGGTTGACTCGAATAACCTGAATTATTTAAAAAAAATACATAGATATTTAAAATAAATATTTCAAGCATAAAAAGTGTTTTTTTATATTAGTATAAAATTTTATTTATCTTTTTTATATATAAATATATATATTTATAAAAGTTAGGTTTTCGGTTCAAACTCCCAAACCCATATCCAACCCAAGAACCGAATTCGTAGTTCGGTTTTGGCAAATTCGGTTCGGTTGTTTCGGTTCGGTTCGATTTTGGTTTTCCCTTTTTTTGATTTTTTTGGTTTTTCTGCTCACCCCTAGTTGCACGGTTGAGATCATAGTCTCGTTCTGCCTGCATTATCTCCAAATTAACCCAATAAATCTGTTACATTAAGTGGGACAAAAAATAGTTCATGTACCAAATCGTTACATTTGGAAAAGTTCGTTGTTATCGTACAGCCAAAACCAAAACATTAAATATGCCACGTTGGCTTTTACCCGTGTTTTTAACATTTAACAGGTAGCCTGTAAAAGTTGACGCAAATTAACACAATGCATGAAAGTCTGTTACATTAAGTGGGACAAAAATAGTTCATGTACCAAATCAGTACATTTAAAGAAGTTGGTTTCTATTGTATGGCCAAAACTCATATATTTTTTTTGAACGGCAAACTTTTATTAAACTAGCAAGAAGCTAGAACACAACTTACATCAAAATCAAATGAGGGTTTTTAAGCCACTCGTCCCAAGAAAACGACCTATTACATCCATTTTTACACCATAGAAATGAAAGAGACACAATATCATCAAAAATCACCGATCTATTTGACGACGAAGAGCTGAATATTATACGGTTCCTCAACCCCCAAATGGACCACCAAGAAGTACAAATTTAAACAACCAAAACTCAGATCTCGATGGTTAGGACCTTATGTAGTGAAACATCAATATCCATCTGGATATGTTGAACTTTATGGTAAAGATGGAAAGACGTTCATAGTCAATGGCCATCAACTTAAACTATATCATGAAGAAGATAATGACCCAATGGAAGTAGTAAACTACTTCTTTTCCCAAAAGGGTATTGACTCACAAAGTACGAGTTAGCTAAAAGACTCTTAAATATTATGCGGCTTTCTCGGGAGGAAAAAACCCGTGCTATCACTTAAGTGTGGAGGAGTCCCTCCTCTATTCTTCTGTCATATCCTTTATTTACTTTCTAAAAAAAAACAAAATATTTTCTTTTTGTGTGCTTTTTGTATTAACTTTTATGCAGGTACTTTAGCTTAAAGATACAGAAAATTATGAAGTATGCTCATGGATATCTCTCTCACAGCTATATCTACATGCCCCGAGAAGTACCGTTTTCCTTAATTTTCCCTATTTTATCTCTATTATCAGTTATTAGATTTAGGGCAATGTTCAACTTAAGTGTGGAGGGGAGCCAAATAGGAAAAATTAATCATATCCCTCCATGTTTGCCCTGCCAAAAAATTTCCAACTGATATTTTATGAAAAATCTTAATATATATATTCTTTCAAAGTATAAAATGCTCTTAGTAAGGAAAGTCCAACCGGATTGACATTATAGCTAGCACAACCTACTCCACTAAATTGTGAGAATTATAGCCTCTAGAATATTCGGGTACCCACTTTTGGTGCCTAAGATAATTGATGCCTTTAGCTTGTTCGAGTTAAGGTTTGAATGCAGTCATATGTGTTATTCCAGTTATAGGATGTGTACGTATGGTCTTGTCGCCTTTTCTGGAGCCAATGGTATTAGTTAATCATTTTATATTGAGAGATGGAGGCCGCGCATCCCCGCCCCCCCCCGGTAATTTAAAAGATCGCCCCCCCCCCCCCCCCCCGACCCCCCCCCTCCCCCCCCCCGACCCCCCCCCTTAGGAACTTGTGCTTAATCATCATTTACTAAACCGAAGCCTAATTATATGTAAAAGATTCCGCAAGTCCCTGTTCTTGTAAGCACTCCCTTTAGTGCTAAGTTGCTGAAATACCTAAGTTAAATGAAGAAGTTCTATGCCAAGTCTTAGCTATCATTTGGTAAGAAAAATTATTATATATATGTATGAAGTTCAGAGGAATAAAGGCTTATGTTTTGGCACGTGAAAATTGTATCCGCTCTAGTATTAAGTTCCGCCATTCGGTCAGGTTTATGTGTTAAGTACAAGCCTATGATAGCTGTCTAGATTATGTCTGTGCAAATTGAGTGTTTTTTACAAATATATAAACCCTATCTGAGTGGCATGAGTGAATTAAAAATCAAACACCATCCCTATGTTAGGTGCTATGTTATATGTCTATGCCTGAAAAGTTACATAATATGCAAACTCTTATAAATCCAAATTTTCTCCACGTCACGATAAATGATATTGTTTTCTTGCTTTTATTGCTTGAGGGCAAGCAATAAGCTAAGTATGGAGGGATTTGATAACGCCCAAATTATACATGTTTTCTACGGCGTTATTTGAATATATTTTATCATTTCTCGTGAACTTTCGATACTTAATAACTTAAAATTGCTTGCAGGTTTACTAGAAGACATCCTGAGGTTAGATACATCAAAATCATATACTTACACGTTAAAGAACACATCATTCAAGAAAAGAACAACAATCAAGCCCAAAGCGCCAAATGTGCGCCGCACTAACCATTTGTGCGTCGCACTTGCCTTGAAGTCAAATATAGTCAAAATTGAATTAACTCAACAAGTACGCCGCACAATCTTTTGTGTGCGCCGCACTTCCCATGGTATGAAGAATTTATGAAGACTTTAATGCTTATCTGCATTTACACCCTAAGTACGCGCACATATTCCTCTGTGCGCTGCAACTTTACTCAATAAATTGTTAGACTTGTGCATTTAATCACAAGTTCGCGCACAATCCTTTTGTGTGTGCACTCATTGTTCGTTTTTGCTTCGATTTTGTCCTTTTTGATAAATATTCGTACCTGCAAGACACAGATCACAAAACAAACGTATACAATGCATTTTTATCATGTTTTTGGTCATTTTTGGTCCTTTTAGCTTGTTTAATAAGGTAAAAGGTATGTGTAAAATAGCATATACCAAATATCATACTAGTATAAGCAATATAATGAAGTTTGCTATTGAAGCAAGTTATGTTATGAACTCCTAAGCCATGAGAGGCTAAATCTCGCATGACTACTCGGTGATGTTATGATAATGAATAAGCATTTGGTATGATCGTGATCTCTTTAATCTCTAGCTTATGTTGCAATCCTAATATATCTTATCTTATCCATCTTTGCTTATCAACTTAAATTATATAATCATATCGGTATAGGTCGAGAGACCCGGTATGATCTATGTGGTTTTAAAGATTTGTCTATGGTCTTTATCGTTTGTGCCGAGAAATCCACTTTCGTAAATTGATAAACAAATGAGCTTTGATATATTAGTAACTGGATTATTTGAGTGACACATTTGGTCTAGTTAACTAAATATAAGTCTTGAGTTAATTAAGTTAGTTTGTGAAAATGTTTTTCTGACGAGAAAATCCTTTTTATAAATTAAAGTCCCATCTTTGAGGTCAATATCATTACCAATACTTATAAATTATTTTCAACTATCCGAGTAGTCATCTTTATTATCATTGGTAAAACAAAAAGTTATTTTCAAGTTAAAGTTTATTTTCTTTCTGATTATCTAAACACTACTTAAATCCCTGTGGAACGACCTGGTCTTACTTTAAAGGTTATACTACATACGTAGGTTATACTTTTACCCGTGTGTTTCCCTATAATAAAATTGGTATTTTTAGTCATTATAAATTTAAAGCTTTTGAAACACATCAAATTTTTGGCGCCGTTGTTGGGGATTTTTAAGCTGTTCTGTAGTCAACTCTGGAAAATCATTTTAACCCCCCTCTTTTTCAAAAATCGCCGTGCAGTTTTCTGGCAAACTGACCCCTAAACAATTTCTCTATTGGATGCATACACGTGCTTCTAATTCTGAACTTGTTGAACCTTTACCTGAACCTGAACGTACTCTGAATCGAAGACTTCGTCGACAAAATAGGAGAGTTCCATACGATCAAAGAAATAATCCACTACAAAACCCAAGAATTGTCTACCCGCCAATTCTTAACATCAATTACTTCCGTCACTTTCTTGATATTCTTCAAGATTACGATCCAATGGATGATGAACCTATGTGGGTTGCCGACCGTGTTGTCGCTCCGACTCCCGGTTCCGCAATCACTATTCCTTCCGCATTCATATTCTGAATCCGCTATTTTTTATTGGTTATTTTAGTAGATTATTACTGAAATTTGATTAATACTCGTGATTTTTATTATTGTTTTAGATTATGTTTGTTTTTTAAATGTTGTTTATTTTACTTTAATTATGCTGATTTTGAAATCTTGTGGTGTAAATTTTATGGTTAGTGTCTGATTAGTTAATATTTATGAAGATATATATACAATATTTGTCTATTTTCTTTATTTTGCTCTTTTCTATTTGACCTTTATACCTTTTGTATTATGATTAATTGGCTTATATTTCGATTAAAGCCTTATGAATATAAATGTCTAAGTGTTTTTCGTTGATTTTTTTTTATACAGAATTTTTTCTCGCTACTTATAAAATTTATATTTTAGATTATAGTCAATAAACTGCTTGTATTTGATTTATGACTTTGAATCATTTGTATAATGTGTTTCTGAATAGGGTATTTGCAATTTTTTAATGATTAGTTGTAATAATTTGATTTTAATTAATCTGATTTTTTCTTATATTTTGTCTGTTGTAATATTATCAATTTTGAAGAAGTATTGAAATTTATATTTTTTTGTGATTTATTTATTTTATTATTGTATTTACGTTTAATTTTTTTCTAAAGTACACGAAATAAATCTTAGTTACTTATGACTTTATTGTATTTTTTGTACTTTATCTTGGATATGATGTTTTTACTGCTCAAAATTCTTAATTCTTTTGTTTTATAATAAAGTTTTTTCTTGTTTTATTGTCTTTTTTTATCTTATGAAAAAATTTCTCATACCATTTTTACTTTGTGAATTCTTTAAGTTTTTATGTAATTAATATCCATTGTATGAATCCGCTATATTCATTTTTAATAATATTACTTGAAGTTTTTAAACTGTAATGTAATTCTTTAATTGATGTTGTGTATAATTTATTGTTGATAATTTTAAAAATGTTATTCTTTTATTATTGTCTTTTTTATTTATTTATGTATACTCTTAATCATAACAGTTCTCTTTATTTTATTCTTATTATGAATATTTTGTAAATTAATAAATGTCTATTTGTAGTAATTTTACTTATGCTAGATTCTTTTGAATTTTTATAAAATGGTTGGTTTTTTTGGGGGGGTTAAGTATATTTAACAAATGGATGTAATATGACTTATTATAATGATGAATTTTATTGTGGATGTATAATACACATTATTCTGAATTACTTTGTTATTTTTATGATTTTTAACTTAATGTTGCTTGTATTTAAGTTATAGATTTGTTGTTGTGCAATTGTTGAAATTGATTCTTTTTGTGAAGATTTTGTGGATACGTATGATTATATTGTTGTGATGTATAATGATGATTGTTGTTATGATTTATTCTCAGTTTTAAATATATGTTTGTATTGATTGGTCTCTCTAGGTTTGATATTTTTTTTTTGTTTTTTTTGTGAATGTTAATTTATTTATTCAGAATTATTTTGTGAATGTCTTTTTTATTATATTCTTATTTTCATTACATTCTTTTTATGCAGTGCTATATAAGACACACTTTCATTTCTATGATATTTTTTTTCTTATTTTTTTCAGTTTTCTATGGAATGGTTATTAGAATTTGATATTGTATATATTACATGAATGAAATGATTATAATATTCTGTTTTGTGTGATTGAATTTGAATTTTTTTAATTGTATTATTAAAATTTAATTTTTTATTTTTAGATTTTCAACTTTTTGATTCTTGAACTTCGTGTTTTTATGACAAATGCCTTATATTAATCCTGTTTAGACTATACAATGTGATTATTTTGTTCTTATTTTTTTTATTGTATATGATTTTATTTTAACTTAATTGTTATTGGTAATTTTTATGTTAGGTTTGTTACTTTGGCAATTTGAACGAGCATACTATGTTATTTTGATTTTTTTTATTGATTTTATGAGATCTTGGCAATTTATTGATTTGATAATATATTATATTATTTTATCTATTTTAATTTTATTTTGAATAAGTGTTCCAAGTTTTGTCTAGTTGATGGTTATTATGAGTAGGATTTTATATTTTATTTTTATTGAGATGATCTTGACCATATTTAAAATTGTTGATTTCTTATAATTGTGCTTGATTTGTATAGTAATTATTGAATTTTGCTTGATCATATTTTTTATGGCCATTTGTTTATTTTATTTATATCTGTTTTGATTTATTTTATGTTTGTATTATCTTATATCATTGTGTTCTTACTATTTTTTGTAAATTTAAGTTTATATATTATGGTTTAATTGGGTTCTTGTTTACTTTAAATGGTTTTGTATTTTTATTTCTTTTTGTTAAATTGAAATTCTATCATGGTTCATTGATTGTTAGGAGTTTTTTTATTTTGGTTTGATTGTAGTTGATAAACGGTTAGGTTTAGTTGTGGATTTTGGTATAGTGGCTTGTGGTGGGTAAAAAAATTTTTAATTTTAATGTCTATGATGTTTAAACTTTTTTATTTTATTATTTATAATTCTTTATGATTTTTGTTTTTTTTTGTATTTGTTTTTTTTTGATGAATATACATTGTTTGTGAATGTGTCGTTGTTCTGATTATATTTTTTGGTAATGTCGTATTATTTTATTCTCTTTCTATATTTTTTTTACGTTTTAATATTATCATCTGATTTTTCTGATTTTTTCGCGTACTTGTTGGTTTTTTTTGTTTGTTCTTGAATTTTAATTGTTTTTTTTTTTATAACTTGATAAGTTTTGCTTGATTAATAGTTCGTCATTTTTTTCTGTTATCTTTTTGTCTTTTTAGGATTATCCGTTTATACTTCTGTTTATTTGGAGTTTTATATATCTTGGCATTTTTTGGATGCACAATTTATCATGTAGTTTTTGTTATATTATTCTGATGTGGAATGTCTTATATATGGTTGACTTATTGATTTTGATTTTTAGTGCATTGGTTTGGGTGTTTTCTATGTATATTGTTCAATTGATGTCCCTTTGATATGAAGATTTTGTATTATATTTTTAACTTTTGTATGATTAATTTCTACTGAAAGTTGATTTTGTGTTTGATCATCATTAGTATTCTTAAACTTTTATGATTTTTATTATATTTATTGTATTATAACGAATTTATTATATTTTTAGGTTTTAGAATATTTTGGTGTATCTATTTTTATTTTTCTGTCTTTCGATTTTTAATAAGTTTTATTCTATACTAAAGTTTGTTTTTTTTCTTTTATTCTTTAATTGTTCTTGAGCCTTTCTGATTTCTTTGTTTAGTTGTCTTGTGTCTTTGTTTTTTTTTTTATTTGGATTATATTTTGGTTTGCTGTGGAAGATGTTTGTTTTTGGTCTGTTTTCAGTTTTATAATTTATTATAAATGAGTTGAAAGTTTTTCATTTTGTTTGAAATATGTCCAATTTTTTTTTTTTTCTTGATGATTTTCTTACTTTATGAAAATTTTTTTTTGAATTTGATGTGATATTTTTGATGTGGAACTCTTTGAAAATATACTTTTTTGCTTTTAATTGTCCCAAATTATTTTTGATTTGTTATATATTGAAGTTTGAATATATTTTTTTTGCTCAATTTTGATTGTATATGCTGATATTTTGATTTTTTTGGTATGAATCTTTTTAATCTATTTCTGAATTTTTTTTAATAATGAAGTGGATTTATTTTGATCTAAAGTCTTCTATTATATGCTTTGTTTTTGTCTTTTTTTCTATTAATATCTAATTTGACATGATTATTATTGTGATTTATTACGAATTAATGTTTATATGTTTGTTTATTGTATGTGTTTATGTAATTGTTTTCATATCACATGTGTTAATATGTTGAAGCTTTTTCTTGTTTTGATGGTTTGCGCATTTTGTTTATGGTTTTGAAACACAGCATATTTTATTATTTTCTAGGTATTTAAATTCTATTTTTAATAGTTTTTTGTTTATGTTTTATGGCCTATGTCTGTTTTAAAATAAACATTTTTTTGATTTGTATGAATGTTGTTATGATGCCTTTTTTTTAAATTAATGATCTTGTGTATTTTGATGATATTATTTGAAATGATTCAATTACTATTTTTATTGTTTGATATATTTGAATTCTGAAATTTTTGAGCTATGTAATATTGTGATTATTTTTTTATGGAATTTGAAATCTAATTATTCTGATCTATAAATTTGCTGTTTATCCTTATCTCCTTCCTATTCTTGAAAATAGTGACGTTGAATTTTTCTATATTGATCTGCCCTTAACGAAATTTTACTATATATTGTTATATTTTATCTTTACATGACTGAGTTTTAATCAATTTGTATTTTGTATTTTTATTTATTATCTGTGCTATTTGAATTTTTTTAGTCTTTTCTTTGTTTTGATGTTTGTGATTTTTGATTTTATGATGCTGTTTAATCTGGATCTTGTGTTATATATTTTGTGATAGTTATTTTTTTATATTATTTTTATAGATTTTTGGATTATTTTATTTTTTGTTTTATTGTGTATTTTGTATTTATAGAGAAATTCATTGTTAATTGGTATATGTTTTTGTTATCGTAGTTAAGTGTCTTGATTTTTGTTTATTTGTTTTGTTATATTTTATGATATATTTTTATTCTCTTTTTCTTATCTTACCACTCATTGTATTGTGATTTGTATGATTTACCAATTTTTTTAATTTGGCTAATTCTTGTTAATAATAATTATTTTGTTGAATATTTATGATTATATTATTGTGACTGTAATTTATTATCTATTTTTTTTCTTTTTATATAATTTTGGTTTTGTATTTTTGTATTTCACTTGTGCTTTATTAAATTGTTTGTCTTTTATTCTTATTCTTATCTTTATTATTCTGAAATGTACTTTTTATTTTTTTGGATGTTCTTAATTGCTGATGATGTATTTGAATTTTATTTTCTTCTATTTTTTATTGATTTTTTGATTTTGTTTGATTTTTGTTATATTATTTTTATTCTATATAATTGATTTCTCTTATTCGTTTTTATTGTTATTTTACTGCAACCAATCTTTTATAGCTTTTGGTATTTTCTAATAGTTTTTTATTTATTCGTTGATTTTTTTTTTTTGTTTTTTTATTTTGGTAAATTTTGTTTTTTCCCTTTTATGTATTGAATCCTTCATTTTTCTAGTTGATTATCTTTAATGTTCATTCTCCTATGTGATTGATTAGCTTGGTATGTCGTGTGTTTTGTCTATTTAGTATATTAATTGTTTGTTATTGATTGATTATTTTATGTGTGTTAACTTTCTTTGAAGTTGATATGTTTTGATCATTTTATTGAATATATCTTTTTTGAGTTGTTAATTGAAAGTAATTTTTATCTAATGATTTTGTATTCATTTTTAATTTTGTACATTGCTACAAGTTTTTGGTTAATTTTTTGAGTGATGCATTGTGTTTTGATTTGTTTTTTTTTATTCATTGATTTTTGTTTTCTTTTGGTATTTTCTTTCTATTTTAATAATACTTTTTGAATATTTTGTATAAGAATTTAATTTTATGTTATTAATTTGTTATAAAACGGAGTTATTCTTTTGTACTTTGAATTATGATATGTGAATTTATTTTCTTGTTATCTTATTTATGATAATTTGTTGATAACTTTTTTATTTAGTATAATGAATTTTATATTAGCTTTTTTTTTTAAGCTCTTTGAATATTTGTTTCTTTGAATTTTTTATTTTTCTATTATTGAATCTTTGATGTTCTATGTTATTACAGTTGGTCGTTACTTGATTACTTGTTTTTTTTGTAATTATTTATTGTTATTGTTCTTTTGTATTTTTTATTCTTTATTGACTGTATATATTTCTATTTTGTTTGTTATTATTTGATATTTTTTTATAATATGAATTATGAATTCCTTTTTTTGATAATTTATCAATTTAATGTGTGTTTATATCTGGTTTATGTTGTTGGTTACAATCTCCTGATCTATGCATTCGAATTTGCTATTAAAGGAAACCACTTGACTCTTGTCAAAGGAAACCAATTTGATGGTAGAACAAAAACCGATCCTCGTAAACACATTTATGAATTCTTCGGAATCTGCGATATGTTTAAATATAGAGATACCGAAAATGAAGTCGTCTGCCTGATGATGTTTCCCCTATCACTCATTGGAGAAGAAAAAACATGGCTGGACGAACTCAACGAAGGAACTATCGAAACGTGGGATGAACTTCGAACAACTTTCATTAGCCGATTCTTTCCCTCAGCCTCTTTTGACCGACTCTTTAGAGAATCCGAGTTTTTCCTCAAACATGAAAATGAATCTCTGACCGATGCTTGGCTTCGTATGAAGGAAATGCTCCAAAACTGCCATGGTCACAATCTGTCCAAAGGCAACATTATAAAAATCTTCTATCATGGTCTCAGTGAGATAACCCAAAAAGTTCTGAATGCCGTAGCCGGTGGTATTTTCCTCTATAAAACACCAAATCAAGCTTATCAGCTTCTCGTAGATTAAAGTCTTCCTCAGCATCGATTGGGCTAAAATCAAAAAACCAAATCATCTCTTAAGAAAAATCGTTTGGCTTTTTACCGTATGAAGGTAGCAGTAATATGATACTGACAATATTATGGCCCGAATGAAGCATGACTCTGAAAATCGGAAGCTCAGTACAAAGAACTCTATTCTAATGCTAAAAAACATACCGATCCTTGATGAAAGATGACGTACCCATGTCTCGTGAAGAAGAAGCCATGTTCATGCAAACTTTTCGTAAGACTCGTTTTTACAATGATTACCGCGATCATGACTCAAATCACGATAATTAGCGTTCAAGCGGACGAAATGATTATAATCGAGATAACTACCGATTCAATACCGTTGATAAATCCTATGATCTTCAGAAATAATTTAACGATTTCATGAAATCTCAACAATCAACCAACGCTTTTGTTAAAGAAACGTTCAGGATCTCAAACCCAACTCAAAACCGTAGCAAAAATCATCAAGCTTCAGCTAGAATCTTGAGACTAAGTGCGGACAGACTCGCTGACAAGCAATATGGTCGACCTTCTGGATCCTCTTTCCAAGTTTAAAATTATTCATTTTTACGTAAACGGACACCAAACGAATTAAAGTTTAGTCAAGCAAGCCATTATTTTTTTGTGACTCTAAAGTAATTATTATATTTTATATTTATTTTTAGTTATTTCATAAAACGTTTAGTTTCGACAATTAAATAAAGTTAGGTTTACCGTAACACTAAATTTATCATACGCTTCACAATTATTCATTTTATTTTCAATGCCTCAAGTTTTATAAAAATTTACTATAGTTATATATTTGTGTCGTTCCCACCTTAATGAACAACCAACAGGACTTTTACAATATGCAAGGTATACACGTCTAAATTAATATACATTACATTTAGCTACACTATCTTTAAAAGTCAAGTAATACTTTCATTTCATTTTTTTTTTCAAGACAATTTTAGCGAGTATTATTTCTTATTTCCTTGAACTAACTTCTATATTGGGGAACAAAGAAACACAAGTATTTATTAACTAGTGCTATGGACTTTGACTCCTTAATTCACTCACCTTGTTCCCAACCGTCCCCTCCTTTTTTTGATCTTTTAGTCTTTGGTCTTTGTTTAAACATATTTGACTAGTCTTTGATACATATAAGGGTGCATGCTAGTAAAGGTAAAACACACATCTATTTCCTTTATCAAAAATCAAAACATATCTTTCCTTTTTCTCTTGCATAGCCACGGCTCACCCCTTTCTTCATACTAAATCCATACAAAATTTATATAACACATTTACAAGTAATCCCACAATATATCTAAGGCATACCATGGAGATTTGAAGGCTTGGTTAAGCTTTTACAAGGGTTAAGCAAGGATTAAAGCAAGTTAAGGTTTTCTTGGAAAGTTAGAGTTTTCACCCTTTATTTTCAAGCAAAGGTTTAAATCACAAGGGTGTGATTTGTTTTCCCACTCATCACTCATTTACCTAAGGTTATCTAAAACCCTAATCATTTCATACTTATGATTCATGTGTATATATTATGTTATATGGCTCATCACCATTTAGGATGCTTTTAAACATGTAAATTGAATTTTTTTTACTTGATTATGTTTTGTTACACTTTTTCATATGCTATAAGGTGGGTAATATCATGTTATAATGGGATTACAAGTATTACACAAGTGTTGGAATGGTTACAAAAAGTATATATAAATAGTTAACTAAAAGTTCACTTATTAAAAGTTATAAGTAAAAGAGTTGAAAAGGACTTGATGTCATGGACAAATTGGAAAAATATGGACCAATGGACACTATAATATGTATGACATACAATATAAGTTATTGTAAAGGGCTTGTAACAAATTATTTGAACTAAAAAGTTATAAAAGCAAGTGTATCTAATTAATTATATAAAAGATGTAAATAGGCTGTTTTAATTTGATTTCAAAACAGTGGGCTTGACATTTTTATAAAAAGTTACTGTTCATCAAGACCATTTATTTTTGGAAAACATCATAAATAAGTAGAACTTTTAATTACGAGAACGTGCTCAAAAGAATCACTAAAAACGGAGTTAAAACGAGTAAGATACGACGTTTCAAAGTTATCGAACATTATTTATAAAAGCTGAAAAACCGTAAATGCTTCAGCAGCTACTGAAACTCAGTTTTGAGGACCTTCGGGTCCGATTGAGCAGAAGTGTAAATCTACAAAGTTGTTCGGAACGACATTTTACATAAACCTGCCGTTTTTCATAATTTTTGGATGTATAGTTTGTAAATTAGACACTTTTCCTGACATGAATAGTGTTGGTTCGTTTTTAATAAAAAATTTGCGAAATATTTTAGAATCATTTATATAATATTTATACATGTCTTAAACTTTATAAATATTATTTTACAAAGACAATTAAATTATTTATTCGATTATACGAGTACGAACACGTGATATTTGTTTAACAAAGCAATTTAAACATTATCTCACAAACACAATTAGATGGTGATGTAGCTATATAGAATTATATATGTTATTAGTACTTAGTACTTATACGACCGATATCTACTTAGGTTGCTTTCGGATATTTTCGTGACGCGTTTTCATTCATTCACTCGACTTATTCTTCACTTCACTTCTAAGGTGAGTTCATAGTCTCGCATTTCAACCTTTTCAATGTTTTATAAACCCGCGAGGGGAATACATGCTCGTTTACAAACTTGTATATTTTACTACGGTACAATTACCTTTCAATACTTTGTGAGTTCATAACCCTACCTTTTCTCTTTTAATGGTTTTCATAAACTGTTTTCGGGGTGGAGAATACGTGCTCGTTTTACCAAGTAAACTCATTGATTTCTACTACATAAGTGTTACATGACTATTTTTACCAAATCTTGATTTGTTTACTACATGATTTGAGATCGTTGAATACCTATATTTGAAACCGTGAATTTTGGACATGATTGTTTTACCTTAGACACAAGTGTTTTCTAAAATTATATGCTATCCAGATTATTGCCTTGATAATATTATTGCCTTATAGTCACTATAAAGCACTACTAAGTCCCTACTATCATGAACCGTTAAATTACCTCGTAGGGGTAAGCGCTAGTGTTGTGGATAGATCTATCGGGACTAACAATCCCCACCTGGAATTTCTGGTCCAGTTGATCAATGGGCATTACATTGAGAAAGAACGTATAGGCATGTTTTGGCAAGCACCCTTATATTGTTTTAGGGCACAAACAGTTAAAGGCTTCGGTTTCATGAGCTTAGTGCAATAATACCTATTTCTTTTAGACTTGTTGAATTTGTTTCTCTTGTCGCCATTACCTGTTTTGGACTTCGGAATACGTACTTAGTCCACCCTTACTTAAGTCTTGTGGTCCACTTCTAAATACTTTTTGATTTGCTGAATCACTACTTGGATTTCAGAAATAACACTTTGGAATATCGTAACGCTTCTTTTTCTACTGAAATATTACTTAAATTATTTCAACACTGCTTTTACTTAAACCTATGAATTCACCAACATTATTGTTGACGTTTTTGCATGTATTTTCTCAGGTTATTATTTTGCTAGCTGAGCATTGGGAGCATTTGAGTCGCGCGGATATATTTTTGAAGGCTTAATAACTTGAGTACCATTCGATAAACGTTTTAAACAAAATGTTTTCTATTGCATTATAATTGGGACCCTTTGTAAACTCTGATTTTAATATATCGAATGAGAAATTTATTTTAAACGTCTCTTTTGAGGTCGTTTTCTGTGACTTGTACTTTGTGCCTTGAAGTCGCACCCCAATGTTACTATTCCGCTGCCGCCCGATTTTGGGGGTGTGACAGAAACCCCTATCAATTTCGATAGCGATGATGAAGACGATGAACCTACACCACAACCAAAAACTCAAAATCTAAAACCAGTTAAAGAAACCCCCTTACCCAAACCATACAAACCAAAAATCCCGTATCCTCAACGTCTAATGAAAGAGAAAATAGAAGCCCAATACGGAAAATTTCTCGATATGATCTGTGCCGTTCGAATCAGTGTACCTCTTATCGACGTCTTAGCCGGAATGCCTAACTATGAAAAATTTATCAAGGAACTAATAAGCAACAAGCATAAAATCGAACAAATTTTTGCCGCTTTCCTTAGCGATGAAAGCTCAGCAATGATCCAGAATAAAGTTCCACTAAAACTCGCAGATCCCGAAAGTTTTCTTATTCCATGTAATTTCAACAAAACTTTTTCTTGTAATGCTTTAGCCGATCTTGGTGCTAGCACTAACCTTATGCCATATTCTTTATATGCCAAACTATCTCTCGAAACTCTTAAACCTACCAAAATGAGCGTAAGATTAGCCAACAGATCATTCCAATACCCTGTTGGAATAGCTGAAAATATGCTCGTTGAAGTTGGTAAATTCACCTTTCCTGTGGATTTCATTATTCTCTAAATGGAAGAAGATAGCAAAGTTCCCCTAATCTTGGGACGACCATTTATTCACACTGTCGATGCAGTTATTCGATTTAATCAGAAACAACTCAATCTTGGAGTTGGAACTGAACGAATGATCTTCAATATCGATTCTGCGATGAAACACTCCTATTCGAACGATGATACATGTTTCAGTATCGATGTTATCGATGTTATCGATGAAATCCTAGAAGAAGACTTTGATGCTCTTCTAAATGAAGGTAGTAAAATCCTTTATTCTATCAAAGGAACCCTTCTCGAAAAAGAAATCTTTGCTGATTCGTGAATTCATAGGCAAACAGTTGCCAAATTGGAAAAACTCTGACTCTAAATCCGATACCGAAGAACTACCATTCGAGAAAATCACCATCAATACAGATTATAAAATCAAAACATCTCTCAAAGAACCTCCTACGGATCTCGAACTTAAACCTCTTCCTGATAATCTGAATATGTATTCCTGGAAGAACCTTCTTTTCTTCCCGTTATCATATCATCTCAGCTTTCCCAAAGAAAAGAAAAATAAACTTGTATCCGTCCTTAAAAAGCATAAGCAAGCTTTTGCTTGGAAAACAACAGATATTCCTGGTATCTGCCCATCATTCTGTAAACACAAGATACAACTTCTGGATGACAAGAAACCAGTTGTCCAAAAACAGAGAAGGTTAAACCCAAACATGCAAGAAGTTGTTAAAAAGAAATCATGAAACTCTTGGATACCGGTATTATATATCCTATTGCCGATAGTCCTTGGGTTAGTCCTATTCATTGTGTACCAAAAAAGGGTGGAATTACAGTTGTAACCAACAAAAATGATGAACTTGTTCCAACAAGAACCGTTACGGGTTGGTGAGTATGCGTTGATTATCGTAAACTCAATGAAGCAACCACAAAAGATCACTTCCCTTTGCCATTTATGGATCAAATGTTAGAAAGCTCGCAGGGAATAAATACTTCTATTTCCTTGATGGTTTTTCTGGCTATTTTCAAATTCCTATCGATCCTAATGATGAAGAGAAAACAACATTCACATGTTCTTTCGGAACATACACTTATAGGAGAATGCCTTTTGGGTTATGTAATGCTCCTGCCACATTCCAAAGGTGCATGTTGGCAATCTTTCATGATATGATCGAAGAATCCGTCAAAGTATTCATGGACGATTTTTCTGTCTTCAAAAATTCTTTCGACACATGTCTAAACAACCTCGATAAAATGCTCCAGCGTTTTAAAGATGCTCATCTTGTCCTAAATTGGGAAAAGTGTCACTTTATGGTTAAAGAAGGAATTGTGCTTGGACATAAAGTGTCTAGTGCAGGACTTGAAGTCGACAAAGAAAAAATCGACGTAATCTCAAAACTTCCACCCCCGACCAATATTAAAGCTTTCTCGGACATGCCGGTTTTTACCGACGTTTCATTAAAGATTTCTTGAAAATCGCCAGACCTTTTACTAAGCTGCTTGAAAAAGATATTCCATTCGAATTCGATGATGAATGTCAAAAAGCATTTGAATTACGGAAGGAAAAACTCACACGTGCTCCTGTGATCGTAAGCCCAAATTGGAATCTTTCGTTTGAACTTATGTGTGATGCAAGTGATTTCGCAGTAGGAGCCGTTTTAGGCCAAAAAGATGGTAAAAGTTTCACCTAATCTACTTTGCAAGTAAAACTCTTAATCCAACTCAACAAAAATACACTATAACCGAGAAAGAGCTTATGGCTGTAGTTTTTGCATTCGACAAATTTAGATCTTATCTTATTCTCTCAAAAACTATTGTTCACACTGATCATTCAGCCCTAAGGCACTTATTCAAGAAGCAAGATGCTAAACCACGCCTTATTCGATGGATCTTACTTTTACAAGAATTCGACATAGAAATCAAAGACAGAAAAGGAACAGAAAATGTTGCAGCCGACCATTTGTCCCGAATTGAAAATGATGAAACAAGCGATGACAGTGAAGTCGATGACAATTTTCCTGGAGAAACCTTGATGGAAATCAACACCAAAGATGAACCTTGGTTTGCAGACTTTGCAAACTATTTAGTCGGTGATATTATACCAAAAGGGATGACATACCAACAAAAGAATAAATTTTTCTCCGACCTCAAACACTACTTTTGGGAAGAGCCTTACCTTTTCAAAGTATGTTCTGACGGTATGATCAGACGCTGTATATCTGGACCAGAATCCCGAACCATTTTAGATCAATGTCACCACAGACCGACAGGTGGACATTATGGACCCAACATAACTGCTAAAAAAGTCCTTGACTCAGGATTTTACTGGCCGACAATAATCAAAGAAGCTCATACTCTAGTTCGCCTTTGCGAAGCGTGCCAAAAGACAGGAAATATATCAAAACGTGATGAGATGCCCTTAAACAACATTCAAGTATGTGAAATTTTTGACATATAGGGTATCGACTTTATGGGACCATTCCCGAAGTCATATAAGTTTGAATACATTCTAGTCGCCGTAGATTACGTATCTTAATGGGCCGAAGCTCAGGGTTTACCAACCAATGATGTCTGAGTAGTTGTCGCCTTCATGAAAAAACTCTTCTGCCATTTTGGAATGACCAAAGCTCTAATCAGCGATCGTGGTACTCACTTATGAAACAAAATAATGAAGAGAACAATGAAAATATATGGAGTTAATCACCGTTTTTCCACATCATATCATCCTTAGACTAGTGGTCAAGTTGAAAACACGAACAGAGCTCTTAAAAGAATTCTTGAAAAAACTGTTAAAGATAATCCTGCAATTTGGTCAAGAAAACTTGATGACGCTCTGTGGGCTTTTCGCACTGCCTATAAAACACCTACCGGTACCACACCCTACTAACTAATAAATGGAAAGAACTGCCACCTACCATTCGAAATTGAACACCGTGCATACTGGGCTTTGAAAAACTGCAACCCTGATCTTATCGCTGTTGGTGAGAAAAGAATGTTTCAGTTGCATGAGTTAGATGAACTTAGACACCAAGCCTATGAAAACTCCCATTTATACAAGGCAAGAACCAAAGTCTGGTATGACAGAAAGTTAAGAATGAGAAAAGAATTCAAACAAGGAAAGAAAGTCATACTCTTTCACTCGAAGTACAAATTTAAACAACCGATAGATCTCAATGGTTAGGACCCTATATAGTGAAATATCAATATCCATCCGGATATGTTAAACTCTATGAAAAAGATGGAAAGACGTTCATAGTAAATGGTCATCGACTCAAACTATATCATGAAGAAGAAGATAATTACCCAAGGGATGCAGTAACTCCTTTTTTTCCCAAAAGAATGACTCCCAAAGTACGAGTCCAGCTAACGACTCTCTAAAAATTAAGCGCTTCTCGGGAGGCAATCCGTGCTTCACTTAAGTGTGGAGGAGTCCCTCCTCCAGTCTTCTACTAATATCCTTTATTTAGTTTTTCAAAAAAAACAACAACAAAAATATTTTGTGTGTGTTTACTTTTATGCAGGTATTGTAGCTTAAGAATATGAAATATTATAACGTATGCTCAAGGATAGCTCTACTGCAGCCATACATTTCTCTATTCCCCGAGAAGTACCGTTTTCCTTAATTTTCCCTATCTTATCTCTATTATCAGTTATCACATTGAGGGCAATGTTCAACTTAAGTGTGGAGGGGAGCCAAATAGGAAAATTAATCATATCCCTCCATGTTTGCCTTGCCAAAAAAATATATATAAAAATGCTCTTAGTAAGGCAAATCCAACCGGATTGACATTATAGCTAGCACAACTCAGTCCACTAAATTGTGAGAATTTTAAACCTTTAAATGATTCAGGTACCACCTTTGATACTCCAAAGATAATTGATGCCTTTAAACTTGTTCAAGTTAAAGTTTTGAAAATCCAATCATATGGTTCTATTCGTCGTTACGGATGGTACGTATGGTCTTTTTTCGCCTTTTCTAGAACAGTGGAATGGTTGATAATTATATTTGAGAGAGCCGGTAATTTAGAAGCTCTAGAACTTGTTCTTAATCATCATTTACTAGACCGAAGCCTAATCTACTGCATATTAGATTTCGAAAGTCCTACGAGCACTCGCTTTAGTGCTAAAGTTGCTGAAAATCCTAAAGTTAAATGAAAGAATTTCTGTGCCAAGTCTTAAGTTATCATAATTTCAAAAAAAAGTTATATTGTGATATAGGTAGTTCAAGGAAGACTAAAGGCTTAATGTTCGTACGTGTAGTTGTATCCCTCTCCAAAAACCAAGTTTCCGCCCATCAGTCAGGTTTAGAGTTAATGTCAAGCATATAGCTTGTCTAGATTATGTCTGTGCAAATTGAGTGTCTTACAAATATACAACCCTACCTGAGTGGCTGAGTGAATTAAAAAAACCAAACACTATTCCTATGCGAGGTGCTATGTTATATGTCTATGCCTGAAAAGTTACCTAATTGTGCAATCTCTTATAGAAATCTAATTTTCCTCCACGTCATGATAAATGATTTATTTTCTCCTTCGATTGCTGCGGCTAGCAATAATACTAATGTGGAGGGATTTGATAACGCCCAAATTATACATGTTTTCTATGGCGTTATTTGTATATATTTTATCATTTCTCATGAACTTTCGATACTTAATAGTCTAAATGCTTTGCAGGTTCACTTGAAGACACTACTAACTAAAACTCAAGAAATTACGTACTTTGAAAGACAAATACAAAGAGAAGAAAAGATTTCAAGCTAAAAGTACAAGATGTGCGTAGCATTCCACTATTGTACCCCGCACTTACCTATATAGCCAAAAACCGCCGCACTTATACCTAAGTGCGCCGCACTTTCCATCTGATAGAGAAAAATAAATAAAGACATGTAATGCAAATTCCATTACACACTAAGTACGGCCGCACATATTACCTAGTGCGCCGCACTTCTTCAATCAGCATTTAATACTATCGCATTTAATCACCAAGTGCGCCGCACAATTTCTTGTGTGCGCCGCACTTTTCACCCAAATTCAGCCTATAAATAGAGGACAAAATTTCACTTTCAATTCATTCCTCCCACTCCTCTCTCATTCTACAAATCTTCTTCTTCACACACACACCAATCCTTTTGTCCCTCATCCATAAAAACACCAAAAAACACCACTACCTTTGAAGAATAAAGATCTAACGATCAAGAACGAAGACGGTTGTCAACTTAGTTATTGAAATAATGGAAGTTTATGTTAAGTCTACTTTTGTTATGAACTCCTTAGCCATGAGAGGCTAAATCTCTCATGACTACTCGATGATGTTATGATAATGAATAAGTGTTTGGTATGATCTTGATCTCTTTAATCTCAAGCTTATGTTGCGATCCTATTATATCTTATCTTGTCAGTTTTGCTTATCAACTTGAATTATATAATCATATCGGTATAGGTCGAAAGACCCGTTATGATCTATGTGGTTTTAAATATTTGTCTATGGTCTTTATCGTTTGTGCCGAGAAATCCACTTTCGTAAATTGATAAACAAATAAGCTTTGATATACTAGTAACTGAACTATTTGAGTGACACATTTGGTCTGGTTAACTAAATATAAGTCTTGGGTTAAACAAGTTAGTTTGTGAAAATGTTTTCTGACGAGAAGTCCTTTTATAAATTAATGCCCCATCTTTGAGGTCAAATCATTTCCAACACTTATAAGTTATTTTGAACTATTCGAGTATTCATCCTTATTATCGTTGGTAAAAATTAAAGGTAGTTTTAAAATTGTTAAAGTCTATTTTCTTTCTGATTATTTGAACACTACTCAAATCCCTGTGGAACGACCTGGTCTTACCTAAAAAGATTATACTACATACATGGGTTATACTTTTACCCGTGTGTTTCCATATAATTATCCGGTATTTTCAGTCTTATAATTTTAAAGCTTTTGAAAAACGTCAAAGTTTTTGGCGCCGTTGCCGGGAATTTTTAAGCTGTTCTATAGTCAACTTTGGAAAATTATTTTAACTCCCCCTCTTTTTCAAAAAAATTGCCGTATAGTTTTCTGGCAAACTAACCCCAACCAAATTCTCCCTTGGATGCATACACGTGCTTCCAATTCTGAACTTGTTGAACCATTACCTGAACCTGAACGTACTCTGAATCAAAGACTTCGTCGATGAAACAAGAGAGTTCCGTTTAATCAAAGAAACAACCCACCTCAAAACCCGAGAGTTGTCTATCCGCCAATTCTCGACATCAACCACTTCCGTCACTTTCTCGTGATTCTTGAAAATCTCTATCCAATGGATGATGAACCCATGTGGGCTGCTAACCATGTTGTCGCACCAACTCCCTGTTCCGCAATTACTATTCTTGAAACCGCGAATGAATTTGCTATTAAAGATAACCACTTGACTCTTGTTAAAGGAAACCAATTTGATGCCAGAACCAAAACCGATCCTCACAAACACATTCATGAATTCCTCAGAATTTGCGATATGTTCAAATACAGAGACACCGAAAATGAAGCCTTCCGCCTAATGATGTTTCCCCTATCACTAACCGGAGAAGCAAAAACATGGCTAGACGAACTCAACGAAGGAACTATCGACACTTGGGATGAACTTCAAACCGCTTTCATTAGCCGATTCTTCCCCCCAACTCTTTTCCACTGACTCCTCAGAGAAATCTGAGCTTTCTCTCAACACGAAAATGAATCTTTAACCAATGCTTGGCTTCGTATAAAGGAAATGTTCCGAAACTGCCATGGTCACAATTTGTCCAAAGGCAATATTATTAAAATCTTCTATAACGCTCTCAGCGAAATAACCCAAGAAGTTCTTAATGCCACAACCGGTGGTATTTCCTCTATAAAACACCAAATCAAGCTTATCAACTTCTCGAAGATAAAGTCTTCCTCAAGCTCAACTGGGCTAAAAATCAAAAAACCAAATCAACTCTTAAGAAAACCGTTGCTTTCACCGATGGAGGCAGCAGTAATTCTGATACTGATAAAATTATGGCCCGAATGGATGCCATGACCCTGAAAATGGATACTCAGTACAAAGAAATCCAGTCCAAAGCTAAAAAAACTAAACCCGATCTCGATGAAGATGAAATACCCATGTCTCGTGAAGAAGAGGCTAAATTCATGCAAACTTTTCGTAATACTCGTTTTTACAATGATTACCGCGATCGAGACTCAAATCGCGATAATTGGTGTTCAAACGAACGAAGTAGTTACAACCGAGACAATTACCGATCCAATACCGATGACAAACCTTATTATCTTCAAAAATAATTCAACGATTTCATGAAATCTCAGCAAACAACCAACGCTTTCGTCAAAGAAACATTTATAGACCTTAAAACCCAACTCAAAACTGTAGCAAAAAATCACCAAGCCTCAATCCAGAATCTTGAAACTAAGTTCGACAGACTTGCTGACAAGCAGTCTGGTCGACCTTCTGGATCTCTTCCAAGTAACACTCAACCAAACCCAAAAGGACACAACTAAAAAACCTATCAACCATCGCAATCTCGTAATGAGCATGTGAATGTCATATTCATAATAAGTGGTAAATCCTATAACCAACCAGTTAACCTAAATAACCAACAAGACAATTCTGAAACCCTTGTCAATTTTGATAGTGATGATAAAGAAGACGAACCTACACCACAACCAAAAACTCAAAATCCAAAACAAACCAAAGAAACTCCATTGCCTAAACCATATAAACCAAAAATTCCATATCCTCAACGCCTAAGGAAAGAAAAAATGGAGGCCCAATATGGAAAATTTCTCGACATAATCCGCTCCGTCCGAATCAACGTACCTCTTATCGACGTCTTAGCTGGAATGCCTAATTATGGCAAATTTCTCAAAGAGCTAATAAGCAACAAACACAAGATCGAACAAATTTCTGCCGCTTTCTTAAGCGATGAAAGTTCAGCAATGATCCAAAATAAAGTTCCACCAAAACTAGGAGACCCCAGAAGTTTTCTTATTCCATGCAATTTTAACAAAACTTTCTCTTGCAATGCCTTAGCTGACCTTGGTGCTAGCATTAACCTTATGCCATATTCATTATACGCAAAACTATCTCTTGAAACTCTTAAACCTACCAAAATGAGCGTAAGATTAGCCGATAGATCATTCCAATACCCTGTTGGAATAGCTAAAAATATGCTCATTGAAGTTGGTAAATTCACGTTTCCTGTTGATTTCGTCATTCTCGAAATGGAAGAAGATAGTAAAGTTCCCCTCATTTTGGGATGACGATTTCTTCATACTGCTGATGCAGTTGTTCAAGTTAAACAGAAATAACTCAACCTTGGAGTTGGAACTGAACGAATGATTTTTAATATCGATTCCGCAATGAAGCATTCTTATTCGAATGATGATACCTGTTTCATTATCGATGTTATCGATGTTATCGATGAAATCCTAGAAGAAGACTTCGATGCTCTTCTAAACGAAGGTAGTAAAATCCTCCATTCTATCAAAGGAACCCTTCTCTAAAAAGAAATCTTTACTAAATTCGATGAATTCATGGCAATGACTGCCAATGAAAACTCTGACTCTGAATCCGATACCAAAAAACTACCATTCGATAAAATCACCATCAATACAAATTATAAAATCAAAACATCTCTCAAAGAACCTCCTACGGATCACTAACTTAAACCTCTTCCTGATAATCTGGAATATGTATTCCTGGAAGAACCTTCTTTTCTTCCTGTTATCATATCATCTCAGCTTTCCCAAGAAAAGAAAAAGAAACTTGTATCCGTCCTTAAAAAGCATAAGCAAGCTTTTGCTTGGAAAACAACAGATATTCCTAGTATCTGCCCATCATTCTGTAGACACAAGATACAACTTCTAGATGACAAAAAACCAATTGTCCAAAAACAAAGAAGGTTAAACCCAAACATGCAAGAAGTTGTTAAAAAAGAAATTGTGAAACTCTTGGATACTGGTATTATGTATCCTAATACCGATAGTCCTTGGGTTAGTCCTATTCACTGTGTACCAAAAAAAGGTGGAATTACAGTTGTAACCAACGAAAATGATGAACTTGTTCCAACAAGAACCATTACGGGTTTGCGAGTATGCATCGATTATCGTAAACTTAATGAATCAACCGTAAAAGATCACTTCCCTTTTCCATTTATGGATCAAATGTTAGAAAGACTCACAAGGAATAAATACTTTTGTTTCCTCGATGGTTATTCTGGCTATTTTCAAATTCATATCGATCCTAATGATCAAGAGAAAACAACATTCACATGTCCTTTCGGAACATACGCTTATAGGAAAATGCCTTTCGGGTTATGTAATGCCCCTGCCACATTCCAAAGGTGCATGTTGGCAATCTTTTATGATTTGTTGGTGGTTGGTATGGTGGGGCTTGATAAATGGCTCCTTGATTGTTTTGGCGGTTTTGGTTGAAATTTCCTCCACGGTTTTGATTCGAATTGAAATTGTTTCCTTGATATCGGTTTTGGTTGTTTTGAACATTCGGTTGATTGAAACCCGGTGGTCTCATTTGGTTTGCCAAATTAGATGGTTGGTTTCTTTGGAGAAAATTGCCAACGGCTGCGGTTTGTTGAAATTGTTGGATGTTGTCATGAAAAACGGGAAAATCATTTCCACTTCGAGTTAACGGACAATGGTTAAAATTGTGATTCGATCCACACGTAACACATACTTCCTCAACCGCTTTGATGGGTGCGGGAGTAGTAACAACTAAAGCTTTCATTTCATTCATCATTTGTTTCATCTTAATAGTCATCTTATCCTCAAGAGAAGCGGCTATTTGTTGCATATCGAAAGAATTATTAGAAGGTGAAGAAGTAGAAAGAGGAGCATCCGTACTCACTCTTGAATCATTAGCACGACTTCTTGAGTAACGAACTTTTGACTTGCTTTCAATAATCGCTAAACCTTCTTGAGGCATCTTGTCTAAAAAATTGCCACCCGCGGCGGAATCTAAGGCATCTTGATCGTTGGAATTCAAAGAATTGTAAAAAGTATCGAGTTGGTGTAGTTCCGAGAAGCCATGGTGAGGACATTGACGAAGGAGTCCTTTAAAACGTTCCCATGCTTCATTGAAGGTTTCGTTTGGTTTTTGGAAAAAAGTAATGATCTCATTCCGATAGTAAGTGGTTTTTGAAGGTGGGAAGAATTGATTTATAAGTTTGCAACAAGGTCGTTCCCATGTGATAATTGACTCTAGGAGGTTCCTTGAATAACCAATCTCGGGCTTCACCGTCTATAGAGAAAGGAAAAAGCAAAAGCTTTATCGAAGTGTTCGGTTAACATTGGGATGTCTAAACTTTGAAGTTTTGTTGAAAAATCGAAGGTGATTGTGAGGGTCTTGTCTACCCGTAAACTTATTACTTTGCACAAGATTGATTAAAGGTTGTTTAAGCTCAAAATTATTAGCATTAATTGATGGAACAACTATAGCGATCATTCATACCCCTCATGTGCTTTGTTAACATTTGGCCATCAGTCGAAATATCGGAGCCATTCCAGACAATGTATTATTCGACAATTGGTTTCTTCTAAGAATCAAAATTTCAACAGAAACAAACGGAGGAGTTATGTTGTTGTCTACGTCTTCGAGATTGCAAACGAGTGCGCATAAAAAGAAAAACTAAAAATCAAACAGCAAAACTTTACGCTAATTTTTTTTAATTAACAATGAATTTTAACGGTTACACAGAAGAGACTTAAACCAAATAATCAACTACTTCATGGTAGCTCTCAAAAATTGCTTTCAAGGTGAGCCGTACTTCCGATAAGACACAAATGGCAAGTGTTAAATCTTTAGATTCGATTTTGGAACCAACAAGTCACCGGAATTGATTATGATACTACAATCCGTTGAGAGTATTTATTTTTTGGTAGTTTTTACCAATTGGTGACTTTTTATTTCTTATTAAAAAGAAGACTTATTTTAATTTTTGATTTTTTTTCTATCTTTTACTTATACTAAAAAGGAAATAGAAAATACATTTTTTTACTTTTTATATTTTATGATTTTTGTTTTTGATTTTGAATTATAAAACGAAATGAAACTTTCGAGGTGAAAAGGATCTTGCATACCAAAATAAACTAAAAACGAAGGAATCTTAAACACTAGTCCCCGACAACGGCGCCAAAAACTGATTGTGAAGTTTTACATACACAATAAAATACAATATAAAATATAATATTCAAAAGAGCAATTAAAAAAATTACCAAGTTACCCTCAATAAAATTCACTCTTAAAAATATATATAATATAATATATAATACATATATTTAACCGGGAAGAATGATCACTCGGGTCGTTTCCCCAACGACTAGTGAAATTGAAATCTCGTTTAAGCTTGGATTCTGATTTGAATGAAGCAAATATATTTTTGATAAGCTATCACTACTAAATAAAAAGCAACAATTCCAAAATTTAATTAAAATCGCGAAACGAGAAACTTAAAACTAAGGCCAAAAACCTAAATTCTACAAAATTAAACTTTATTTAAATTTTTCTTTTTAAATGTATTCTAATTGACTAAAAACGAAGTTTAAAAAAAAACTAGAACGAAAACGGAGTTAAAACGAGAGTTAAATATTGAAAACCGAGAGCGGGAACGAAACCCGTTCTTTAAAAAGTGAATTTTTGCAAAATAGACCCTACGAAAGTGAAACAAACATTCCTACAAACTTTATGAATAAAGAAAATTTTATAAAAAATATTTTTATTTTTTCTGCCTAATTTTCTATTTTTATGATTTTTAAAGTTTTAAAAGAAAATAAAAGATTAAAAATAATAAACTAATAGTAAAAATTCTAGAAAAACTTCAGAATATAGCTTATGCTATATGAATCCTAGAAAAAATAAGCCCGAAGTCGTAGCTTATAAAATAAGCCACAAAATAAGCTTAACAACTTATTTGGCTTATAAAGCTAAATGGTGTATAAAGGATTAATGAAAGGAACGGATGAGCTATTGTAGCATGGTGTTAAGGCGTTGGGTCTATAAGTGTGAGGTCGTGGGTTCGAGGCAGGAAAACCCCACTTTTTGCACTTTTTTTATTTTTTTACTTTTATGAAAAACTAAATACTAGGACTTATAGAGGACACAAAAATAATCTACTTTAATAAAGATAACCTAAACTGAAACTAAATAATAAGCTCAAAAAGAGCTTATCTAAGCTGATGTATCAGTAAGCTAGCTTTAAAGCTCACTTTTACTTATAAGCTTAAAAAAGACTCATTTTAAACTCAATTTGAGAAAGAAAATGTGATCTAGCAAGCTTATGATTTTCTTAATCTAAAAATGAAAAGTAAATTGACCTAGAGATAGATTAAGCTAACTAAAATTAAAGGTAAAAATGCTAAACTCAAAAAACTAAGCAAAAAGCATAAAATCCATATAAGCTCAAATTCTCAATAAGCTATTTCTGATTAAGAGCTTTTTCAAACTAGCTTAAATACTTATTGATTATATAACTGAATCATAAAATCAACTCCTTAAGACTAGAAATCAAAATTTTAAACACTAATCCTAATCCTGCTATTTTTGGCTTTTGAGGCTAATTAATGACTTTTAAGCTAAATGAACTATGAAAGTAGAGCTGAAAATAAAAAGAAAGTCTTAAACTGAATTAAGCTATACCTAATCTAAATCCTACTCTAACCTTAGAAGCTAAACCTATTATTACTTAGCTAAAAATTAAGCCAAAAGTGACAGCAGTACTAACTGTAAGTTAGTACTGATGCACTTGACACAAACAAAAACCAAATAGTGCAGGTTACCTAAAGAGTGAACCTGCACTAAGACACTCTTAATGAGTGTGTGTAAACACAAATCAAGTGATAACCAAGCTTTGGGGCTTTGGATTAAATTCTAGCAAGCAAAATTAAATAGACAGATTGCCCTGGTGCTGAGACACACAATTTAAGCCATAACTTTTTGAAAATTAAAATCTAACTTTTGAAATCTGTTTTCCTATTGATCTTAAGTGAAATCAAAATTGACTCAAGTGTTTTGAACAAAAAACTTTTACTTTTGATAGTCAAACTAAGATAAACCAAACACTCCTTAAAGCTTACGACAGATTTGAAAACATCCTTAAAATGAAAGTCTACAAATAAAATCCTTAATTACCAGGTGAATAACAGAATAAAAAAAAAAAAAAAATAACTAACAAAATAACATAATCAAATTACTGAATTAAGCTAGAATCAAGTTCTAGAAGAAATTACACTAATAATTATTTGGTTTTTTTATGGATTATTAAGATAACTATGAAATACTAAGATCTATTATGATAAGGCTAAAAACAGATGAAGATTAATAATTAATAAGCACAAGTAGAGAGAATTAAGCACTAATAAGCTAGTAGAATAAGCAAATTAGCAGTTTTACTCTAATAAGCATTTAAGCTAAATAAGTAAAGAGACAAGGAATTTAAAAGGAAACTTACTTTAAACTTCAGCTAAACAAAAGCTAATACTAAAATAACAGCTACAAGCTCTAGCTTATTTCAGAGTGAATAATCTACTTTTAATATTGAGAGCTCATTCAATTAGGAGCACCCTCCAGAAAGCTTCTTCCACAAGTTAAGGTAATTTAAGCTGGTAATTTGATTCAAGTATGATTAAGGTTGAGTTAAGCTCAAATCATAAGCTTAAAGACTTATGAGAGTTGTTGAGCTTATAGGAGCTTATTAGTAACAATAGCTTAATAATTGAGAGTTTAAAAGTAAGATTTAAAAAGCTTTAAACTGAATTTCATTTATAAAAGAAAACGATTACATACTTTGAAAATGAGTTTACAAAACATTAAGGAAAAATACATTAAAAAAAATACAATTAAGACTAAACTAAAAGCGACTAAAAACTCTCTCATTGTGTGTGTGAGGTGAGAGCCTATTTATAGGCTGTTGAGGAAGATTCTAGGCTTGCCTTGGATCCCAAGCCTTAATCAATCATCACCATTGGATTCTTTAATCGTTGGAGAGTAAATGAGAGCCGTTTGATCATTTGTGTGTGATAAAGGATGCCAGCATGTTCATTCTTGATGTGACAGTTTGCTATTTTGTGATAGATCAGCACAAAAACCCCTCACTTGTGTTGCTTTCTTCATAGCTAACTCCCTTATGCGATGAGAGAGAGCTAAGTTATCAATGATTAGACTATAATATCCCTGCCATTTTGTAGAAGACCTCTTGAATTACCAAAATCACCCTTTAATTTCTATTTGCCCTTTATTAAGAGTGAGTGGTAACTTTGGGACGATGATGAATAGTAAAATGTTCTTCGCGCCTTTTTACAACTGAAAACGGGTTAATAACTTTTAAAACTTTGCAAAAGGCAAAGATAGGCAATTTTGGTCCCACTCATTCTTTGCCCATTTTAGTGAAATGGTTTTCGAAATGGCAAGAGTAGTCCCTGTGGTTTTAAATGAAATGAAATTGGACTAGAAAAATGGCTTATGATTTGGGCTTTTGGCTCTTTGGTATCCAGGTTTTGGATTTTAGCTTTTAAGGCCCATTAAGGGTTCTAGGGCCCAATAAGAGGTGAGGGGTTATTTTTGGACTTTGGTGAAACTTGGAGGTAAAAATTGGAATGTTTTTAGGTTTTGTCTCTTAATTGGTGACCTTTGTTGACCAATGTTTGACCATTTTGACTGAATTTGACTGAGGCTTGACTTTTCTGGCTTCGGCTTTGATTTCTTTGGCTTCTTTTGTACTTTTTTGATTCTCGTGTCCGTGACTTGCCCGTTTTTTTTGACGTTTTTCTTGTGATATTCAGAATATCCGTACCTGCACACACAAAACACAAATACATGCATATTTTTGCCATTTTTGGTTTGTTTTGGGTTTATTTGGGCTATTTTAAGCATAAATGGATATGTGTATTTTACACTTATCAAGGAATGATGATCAAATGTAAGAATATGCAAATCAAAATTAACTCGGTTGAAAGGAGACCTTAAGATGAAATTCAAACACATAAATCTCACCAAGCTGTCATGAAGAAATCAACAAACCATTTTTTCAAAATAAATTGCAAAAATGATTTGTGGATTGTTTCCAAAACAAGCCTCAACTTCGGAACTTTTCGATTAACACCATTCCCAACCCGAATGGTGAGATAAAGCAATCACTACAGTCGAATTGCGTTGCATATGAGTGTCCCTCGAATCCTACTAATCTTCTCCTAAAAAGGTAGTAGAACGAGAAATTGAGGCTACAACGGATAAAAAGAGCAAACAAAATTTCCAAGGAATACCGCTCAAATCCCCGAACTCTGGTTATCCCATTTTTGATTCCAGAACCCGATGTTCCGATGACTTTACCTAAAACTACTCTCATTCCGGAATCCGATATTCAAAGATTTTACCTAAGCCACATATTACATATCCATCATAGCGTATGATTCAAAATCCCGTGGACAAAGCTTCGAATCCAAATTAGAAGATTTTCCAAAACTATCCAAGATTTGTCGCTTCGACATTATTTTCAGCAGATGATTAGACTTTTGATGCCAAGTATTTGCTCTGTAGGATCCTAGATCATATCCATGGATTAATATCACACGATCAATGGCCACTAAATAACAACAATGAAATAATTTTGAATTGAAAGAAACAAAGAGAGGCTACAAACCCTTAAGATGAAAAAATATAAAATGGAGAAGCTAACCTAATTTTGACTAAACTAGGAGTATTTATACTAATAAGGATTTGCCTTTGAGGGCTTTCTATTTGAGCTTTTTACATCTTGGCCCTTATACATAATAAACATTAAATAACATAGTCTTTCGAGCTAACTTTTGTCTTGAACATCGAGTGACCGAAGCTCTTTGTATTGGTCCCAAGAATTAGGTTAACCTAACAATCTCCCCCCTAGAAGAGGTTCATGAGAAGTTCACTCGACCTTGTCTCTTTAGCTCGATGTTGATGGGGTACTTCACTTGTTGTGCTTTGGTAATTCAAACGTTAACACCTTGATCATGATCTTCAGAATTTGATGTGATGACTTGATCTTGATCTTTGACTTGTTTAAGCTTTACTATCTATGAATTATCTTTTGTTATCTCCTTCTCACTTAACTTTGCCATACGCTGATCTTTAGACTCACAAGCTCATATCTGTTGGAATCTTTGAAAGCTTTGATGATGTCTCTTCTTCCAATCATTGTAACTTTTAGAATTTGAAGAAGACATTGATTCTCAGAGATTGTGCGGAAGCCTTGTATGAAAACTTTCTTGATTACTTCAGATACTGTGGTATGGATATGAGCATGTGTCTTGCATCGGAAACTTTGAGTTCTTAATTCGCCATGATATAACAATTTAGATACCAACAAAAACATTTTGTTATGTAAAATCCTCACTAATGGGTCTTGAAAATCATTTGTGACACAAGAAGGGTTTTAAATCTTTGAAGGGATCAGTATAGAGCGATACCCCAATCTTGTCGTTACTTTAACCTCTGATTCCGGTGAGGATCAATGATTACAGGATGAATAGCTAGCACCTTATCAGAAAGATTCATTAATAGAACCTTCTTGAACAGGTTTTCGCACGTGACAAGCTAAGTTCCTCTAATACCTAAGTATCAAATATCCCCAATGTTCACGCGATCTCAGACCCAGATGTCCGAAACTTACACACCATAAGTATTTTCACACTAATAGAATGGTAAAAAGATTGAGTCAGGTACACTCCTATCCTGCTGACTATACCGTACATTCCTTTTTTTGCGTTTTAAACTTCTTAATACATTAAGTAACCGAAGAAGGCCTTGGCAAAAAATGATTTTGAAAAACATTCCGATGTGCATATAAAATTTGTTGGGGCACAAACAAAGTTTTAAATCAGAATGCGTCATGAGATGTTTTGAAATAATTCCCGAAAATAAATGAAGTGCCTTTGGAAATCAAACTTGTACAAGTACATTTAAGGAAATCCACTTCACTAGTGGGACGCAGTCCGAAGACCACATGGGCACATAATCCATACGAATACCCTGGTGTACAACATCTATCCTTTTCCTCAGCATTCCATAAGATCACTTTCAACTGAACATGAAAACAAAAGATTTCTTTGTCATTTATCAGATACTTGTGTATAACACAAACTTTTGGTAGCCTTGACTTTTTTTGATCATATTAACCCTATGCACCCCCTACATACACATTGCGTCGCAATCGATAAGATGTTTAGCACATGCTGGATAGGACTTTAGCATTTTAGAACAATCGAATCATTAATTCACCGTTTGTTTTACATGTTTAAGTCACATCTCTCCCCCATCAAAATATGAAACTTGGTGAATGGGTTTTTGATCTGAATTGGACTTATAAAATGTATCATCCCCCCTCAAAGGATGAGGTTAAGGTGAAATAGCACAAATACAAGTGATGAATTTGACGCAAGTCTTTTAGAATACCAATCAGGAATGATACTGGCCCAATCATCTTGAACTTGTAAGCGTTTGGGTCATGGTCAAACTTTCACCAATAGAAATCAGCAACAGTAACGTCCTTCTGACCTTCAATAACTGTTAGATACCTGATTCCTCCCCTCATACAACGACCCGTGTCCAATGTTTTTGAATTGAATTGGTTAACCCGAACATGTTTGATAAAACAAGTTGTTTATGAGAAAAATGGTTCGGGGCTTAGACAACTTCTTGTCTGTAAAGAAATAATGCACTGAAACGTACACTAAATCTCTGGGTTAAGACCGGGTTACAGTTATAGATACATATAGTCGCATTTATGGGGATTGATTATTATGGAACGGAAATAACTGCAAGCCCATACTACTAAACTAAATTTTTTTTTCATATATAAATAATATATATAATATATATATATATATATATAATTATGTTTTTTAATATACACAATAATACAATGTGAAACACTTGGTTACCCGGAGACAGACTCATCCTGTAGTTCCTTCAGAGTTCTGGTACATTAGTTTACCTCCAAGCAGTGGTAGTAAGTGCAAGCGCTCCTCTCGTAAGGCCTTACGTAAAAATGTCACCAGTTGGTATTTGTCTCCACGAAATACAACTCAACAACTTTCCTTTCAACCTGCTCTTGATAAAGTGAATGACGGATATCAAAGTGCTTGAGCGCGATGTTTGAAAACACAATACATAAACAGCATAGAGCAATAGCACTTTTGATTGTCACAATACATGTCGGAATATTTGTGAACGCAAATCCATAGTCCGAGTTGAGAACCGTCACCCAGAAGTATTTGAGCACAACATCCAGATAGGGCGATGTATCAGCCTCCTTAAGTGGAGAATGGCGGATACTATTCACTGCTTATGGATGACAAGCTAACAAGTCGATGTCCAAGAAATTAGCTGCACCAGAAGTACTTCGCCGTGAGACATGACATCCTCATAGTCAGCTACTGCAAAAGCTTTTAGTTCAAAGAGCCGAGTCCAACGATACCACAGAACCCATGAGAATGGTTCCTTTTAGGTACCGAAAGAATCCGCTTATACGTAAGGTGCATTTTCGTAGGTTTAGCCTGGAAACCGTGCACACAAACAAACAGGCAAATACTATGTCAGGTCTAATGCAAACTAAGGTAAAAAGGGAGCCAACCAAAACCACGAAATCCGTGTAGGATCATTATCTTTCCTCCCTTATCTTCATTCAAGAATTGGAACCTCCGCATTGGAGTGTCAATGGGTGTGCAGGAGTCAAAACCAAACTTTTTCAAGATTTCCTGAGCATATTTGGATTGGTTGATAAAGATGCCTCTGGGATTTTGAGAAACTTGTAATCCTAAAAAGAATGACATTTGTCCCATCATCGACATCTTGAAAGTTGAGTTCATTTCAAAAGCAAATAATTTGCAGGCTTTGGGGTTAATAGAGGCAAAGATAATATCATCTACATATATTTGTACCAGTAGAAGATGTTTGCCTGTTTTTCTCGTGAAGAGTGTAGGATCGACCACGCCTTTTGTAAATCCTGACTTGATTAGAAACGCTGATAGCTTGTCATAACCAAGCACGTTGGAGCATTGTTGAGTCCTATAGAAGCTTTCTTGATGCGGTACACATGCGATGGTATGCTCAGGATCTACAAAATCCTTCTGGATGACTGACAAGACAACTTCTTTCAGTTCGCAATTGAGGAAGGCGGTTTTTCACAGTCATCAGGAAAGATGACCATAGTTTTTCATAACTTGCCACTCGCGTGAGCAATGAAGAGTCTGATCGCTTCAATCAGCAACCGGAGCAAAGTGAAAAATTTTTATTCCCCCCCCCCCCCCTTTCCCCCCCCCAACATCAATACCAGCTTCCTGACGATAAGACTTTCGCCACTAACCGAGCTTTGTTCTACAACACGTCTCCAATTCATCCTACTTAATCTTGAAAATCCATTGAGCTGGATGATAAAGATATTATCTGGACAGTTTACAAGTAACACATAAACATCGAAGACTTAAAACTCATGAATTTCTCCTGCATAGCCTCAATCCAGCACGATGCACTAAAGGCTTAGCTGTAAGTCTTTAGATCAAACTGAGTTAAGAATTCATTGAAGAAACACACATTGCATCGTTTACCTAGTTGTTTTCCTGTAGAGACGGTCCATCTTTAATCCCTAATAATTTTTCAAGCGGATGTGCAATTAGATCATTTCTGCAACATGAGTAATTGGTTGTTGTGAGTAACATCGATGTTGACAGAGTTGGAATGAGATCACCTGAATCGGTTTCAGGAGCATTATGGGTGTCAAACACATTACTGTCAACATGATCGAACAGTGTTTCACCATCAGAATCACTAGTGTCTGGTAGAGGTATTTGATGAGGCAAGAGGTTTTCAGTAACTGCAGGAGCGCCTTCTGAGATAACTGTTGTGGAAGGTGAACCATTGGCATTCTCGGGTGCCGGGGCAGCAGGAACATTAACCGGAGTTGTCGGAACAACCTCATCATCATCAAACCATTGAAACAAATCGTCTACCCTTTTTCTATTGAATGAGACACTAGTTGTTCTGGGTCTTATACAATTGGAACGGCTGCGTCCTGACTGTAAAGCAGTAAGTTCGAGTTCTGTACTGTTTTGCACAGAAGTCATTTGTTGAGGAGCGAGGCCTGAACTGGTTTGAACAGACGTCAATCCTTCGGTAAGTTCATCGAAGGCAACATGAACGGTTTCCTGAATCTTGCGCGTTCTTTTGTTGTAGATTCGGTACGCCTTTTTGGTGGGTGCATAGCCAACAAATATACCTATATCTGCTTTCGCCTTGAGTTTACCAACATCATCATAGTCATTGGTAGGATAGCACAGAGATCCAAACACTCGGAAGTATTGGAGAAAACCATCTTTCCCTTCAGCAGTTCATAAGAGGTTTTTCCATGGAAAGCGTGTGTCCAAGAGATCGATTAAGAGATACACGCATGCTACGAGCTCAGTCCCATAGGAACATTTTGTGGAGCTCATCCACCCCACCCAGCAAAATAGCATATACGGAGCAGCTTCCAAAAGAGTTCGTTCCGTCATTCGACAACGCATTCTGTAGGGAGACCAAGAACGCTCGTTTCATAGAAACACCCACACCTCAAACCATCCATCGGTGTCCTTTATACACAAACTCCGTCCATTATAGTTCTGACAAAGCGAACAGTAGCATTGAGAGCACATTGAGCTTCACAATAAAATTTCTCAATCACTTTAGGAGTTTCATCCTTTGATCGAAGAAATTGTACCCACCCAAATCTGGTGTAATCATCCACTATCACCAAAACATACTTCTTTTGTTGATACTTTCCGATCTCATTGGTCCGCAGAGGTCCATATGTAGTGTATGAAGAACTTCAGTATTGGTGTTTGTCGTCTTTAGTGGATGTGATGCTTTCTTGCTTTTACCAAGCTGACAAGATGGACACAAATGGTCTTTGTCATATTTCAGCATGGGTAGACCTCTTACAAGATCATTTCGAGCCAATTCGTTCAAAGTCCCGAAATTCAGATGATTCAACCGACGATGCCATAACCATGACTTCGTTGAAGAGGCTTTTGTAAGCAAGCAAACTGGTGAAGCTGACATCATATCATTCAGTGAGATGGAGTACAGGTTGGTAGTACGTGAACCATTGAGTAGATCCACCATATCGTAGTTGCGGATGTGACATGAATGCTGTCGGAATGCAACTTCTAAACCTCCATCACAAAACTGTCCTACAGAGAATAGGTTGTGCTTGAGTCCTTCAACATAATAGACTCGAGATATGATAGTGTCACCCAGTTTATAGTCACCATAGCCAACGATTGCTGCATATTCATCGTTGCCAAATCGCACAGTACCAATGAACTTTTCTACAAAGTTGATAAGTCGCGCACGATCACCGGTCATATGTCTTGAGCATCCAGAATCCAGATACCATAGAACAATTTGTACTACCTGCGATAACACAAACATTTACGGTGATAGGATGCCCTGAAGGGTTCCGGTTAGTTAACAATCAAAAATACCAGAGATCCCTTTGGAACCTGCCTGTCGATCACTAAGTTTATGATCAGTAAACCTAGAGACCATAGTTATTTTGGGGCTAGAACTAGCACTCGGGGGTAGTTCTATTGGCATATCAGTAGGTTCCATGATCCTAGTTAAAGGATACTTCTCAAATAATGAGAAATGCCTTCCAGTGGGCTTCCACTGAGGCTTGCTATTAGCAACAGGTTTGCTAATGGGTTTCCAGACTCTCTTAATGGGTTTCCATTCTTTCTTGGGTTGGCGTTTAAAACGCTTAGTCTGGTGGGGTTTAACATTCACAGAACCATCACACATAACCAAACAATCAGTATGATTAGCAAAAACCAAAGATTTGTTACATGCACCACAAACATTGTTCAAATTTGAAACAGAAACAGAATGTTTAACAAGCAAATTAGAATCAACACGATTCTTTTTATTCAAAGTCCTATGGTGTGCTTCTACTCTCCTCGCATTCGCACTCTTAACCGGCAAAGAACTATGATTCCGAGGGGCTCTCTTAGGCACAGTTTTGCTGGCTCCAGAAGTGGGTTTTACTCCTGTAGACATAGGCACACACACGTTAGTTTGCTTATTAGGATGCACTACTGGTTTTTGAGTTGGTTTGAGTGAAGGTCTGGGGGGTTCACTGAAAGTTACTTGCCTCTTCTTAGGTAACGGGGTTGGTTTGACCCAGTTAGCACGTTTGGGTGGTGGAATATACTTAGAACCTAAGTTGTACATTCCTGGAGCAAGCACTTTGGGTGTCTCAGAGGTTGAAGGTCCACTACTTGTTTTACCAGTCACTTGGGCTTTCAGCTGGTATTTTTCACGCAGTTAAGGGCACTATGCTTTTCAGTGTTCGCAGTAGTGAGTGAGTATTAGCGGTGACAGTTCATCATACCGTCTTTTCAGGACTCACGTTTTCCTTCCTTAAGGCCATCTAGCTGAATCTAAGGGAGGTAATAATATTCTTGCAGATGAATTCTGTCAGTTTCTAACGCCTGTTGGTCAAAATCCTTCCTGTGGAAAACTACATTCAAATTCTTGTGATGATGATCTGAGTTATAAATTCCTGTTGGGTCATCTTTCCCTTGAAGTGCTTTCTTAATTGTTTAATTTCAAAAATTGCATTGGAGGCACTGGAATGGGCGATTGCACTGTTTGTAGTTTTGAAATTTTAAGTTGTAAATCAATATGGTTCTTTAGTAATGAGAGTTCGAGTTGCTCAGATTCAATGACATTTTTTGTTGTTTGAAAACTTTCGCTGCAAGTTCAAGAACTTTAGTGTGTTCCCTATCGCATGCAGATCTAAAGATCTTTTGCAAAGGCAATTTCGAACTTGGGGGCACAACAATATCGGATTGTAAGCACTATAGAGCAGATTCTTTTTTCTAAACTCTAAGCAAATTAAGCAGTCATTTTTGATTAAAAGAATTTTCTTCTCTATGGTCAGGTTGCTTGTTTCAAGAACACATTGTTCATAATCCCGCCTCCAATTCATCAAAAATCTGTTCAATTTCTCTACTCTTTGAAAATTGTTTCATAGCAGCTTGGATGTGTTTTTGAAATGGTGTTAAAAAGGTTACAGTTGTTGTTCAACAAACTGTTTTTGCCATTAATCAAAACACCATTCAGAAACTAGGTCTGGTTTTTTTGTTGTTCTTTCTTTAATGATATTCTTCAAATTGAATGAAAAAAGCAGCATTTAACTTGTCGAAGATGTCCAAAACTTGACTTGGAGGTCGGCATTTATGATCAAAAGGAGTGACAGACTATTTTGGGTTACTAGTTGACTAGCACGTTCCTTGGCAGGAAGCCAATAACGCTGTTTCACGGGAGCTAGTTCCGTTGAGAAAAACTTAAGGGATAAGATTGTCATAGAAAGTTTGCGGGTCGACAATGCCTGGTTTTTCGCTCATCTCTTTTTCATGCTAACGACTTGTTGAACCAAGACCTCTCACTATCCATATACTAACGGGTTGCGTGAGTAAGATGCAAAGGGTATAGCATCATACAACGCGGGATGAGCACGTGGATATAACCTAGTCCAGGTTACGGGTACCTAGGAGCGTCCTTGTGCCAAGTCAGCGGTTGCCATTTTATTGGTTTCTTAAAAAGCATAGGAATTGTTTCTGTTGGCATGTTAAATCTTTGCAATATATCTCTTGCAACTTTGTTAGCATTCTTTAAACAAACGATTTCATCAAGATAACTATCTGCTAGATCCTTTTTCTCAGATAAAATCTTTTCTTTTTCAGATTGTAAAAATGCAATTGATTTTTCTTTTCCTGAAAGAGTGGATTTAAGCAAATCGTTTTTCTTGACACAACGTTCACGCGTTTCGCTGTTACGCTGAATCACAGGGTTGTTCAGCTAACTTTGTGATCAAGATCGAGTTTGACCTTTTGGGTATCTAGACGATATTTTTTTTGCTTGCATTGAGAAAGTCATTTTTTAAGGTCTAGTATCTCTAGCTTTTTCTTGTTACACCTTAGCATCGTCCGTATAGTTGGGTTTGCAAGTCAGTATAAGATAGCAATCATAGAAATCTTTATCAGGTTGTGTCAGCAGATATCAGTTGGAAACATTTTGGGCTTCGGTGTCAAGAAGATTTGATGTACGGATGTATTGTCATCAAATCTCTTGTCTCAGCATCGGAGTCTAATTGTTCTTCCTGGGTGATCTCTTTGACTCAACTGATAATCCACATTATCAAAGATTTGATTGTCATTGGAGTGTACCTCATTGACTTAATTGTTGGTTGCACTAGTGGATGACAAGTTGGCCATGAAAGCGACAGCAGCATTGGGGCCTTCATCCACGTCTGAGTCATAAGCATCCTCCATGATGGGCTTGAACTGGTATGTTGTGTTAGTGCTGAGGTTGATCATAAGGTGGGTGCATTCCCATCTGCGGGGAATTGCTTCAGACTTCAGATCTCAACACATCTCTTTCTCTTAGTTCCATCAGTAAAGCTTTTTCTTTGAAAGTACTGAGAGGTCATCTTTTCTCTTGGGTTCTTTACACTGCTAGCAACATGTCCTTCTCCTCTGCAGTAGTATGATATCATTTTTTGCCTAGAACACCCTGTATTACCAACATTACCTGGAGCTTCCTCTGAATCGGTTCAGTAACAATCTGACCATCATGCACCGTAGCATGATTTTTGGAGTTGGAAGAAGTCCGGTGCTGGTTGTTGGTGGTGAAACTGCTTTTGGAAACCATTAAGAGATTAGCAATCGGAGTCATAGTGGCCATCAAAGCGTCATTTCGGAGATGAGCAGTAGGTTGAGGACTAGAAGTTAAGGGTGATGAAAAAGTAGGGCAGATGTGGTTGTGAGCAACATAGGCCAGTGGATCATCTATACTTGTAGATACTGCTCATGTTTCTGTAGGTCTTTTTGGCATGGAGGATCGTAGGCTTGAGATTGAGTATAGATCTGAAATAGGTGTGGTTGAGATATCCATGTTCTGCTTGACATTAGTCACATACTTACCCCAATAGGCTGGAAGATTGTTGACAAATTTTGTGTTCATCTGATGAGTGGGGATTTCAAGCTGAGTAATCTTCATATCATTCACAAGCTTGTGGAAACGCACAAGTAGTTGAATGGACTGTTTCCAAATAGCACGAAAGCGTTCATACTCATCAAATAGATCTTCCTTCCTTTGTGAAGAGCTCTACTGATCCTGCAATAAGCATCTCCACATTATCCCAAATCTCTTTTGCAGTGCTTGTTGTTGAGTATGGTTGATGATGTGTCGGGAAGACTTGACTGAGGATGATTTATGCTTGTGTATCAGCCATTTCGAGCTTGTTTTATTCGTCATTGAACTCAGAGTCAAGCTTTTCCTAGGTGAGGCATAACAGTAGAATTAGCAGGTGGAGGATCAGTGACCATCGGGTGAGGTGTAGGTCCATCCTGGATAGATTTCCATATCAGTTTGCCATTGGGTTTGCCTCGAATGTACCTGTGTATACGAATCTTCCAAGAATCGTAGTCACTTTCAACACAAAACTTAGGAGGCGAGTATCGGTGCTGCGGGCATTTGTTTCTTCATTGGATGCCTTTGAATAAGTTTGTTTAGTAATGATTCTGGGATGTAAGTGGAATGATGATTGATGACTTTGGTGTGAGGTTTGAGATTTTCGGGTAATTTTTAAACAGTAAAATGCAGTTTGGGGGCCTATTGACTCCGATATGGCCAATAATTGACAGGGCTCTTGCTCAAAGAGGAAGAGTCTTGACGTTGGGCCGTTTCGAGTTGGTATAAAAAATTTCGGAACAATCGACACCAGAAAAAAAATTTGTTGTTTCGAAATCGATCACCTCGTTCGATCTTTCTCAGTTCGATCGTCTAAGTCTCCACTCGTTCGATGTCTTAGAACTCCCTCGTTCGATCGTTATATCGTTCCGATACTTAGAACTCCACTCGTTCAAGGTCATTGATTTCCACTCGTTCGATCGTCCTTGTTTTCCACTCGTTCGAACCCCTCGTTCGATCCCTTCGTTCGATCACTTCGTTCGAACCCCTCGTTCGATCCCTTCGTTCGATCACTTCGTTCGAACCCCTCGTTCGATCGTCTTGTTCGAACGTTTAGTTCGATAGGCTTTGTTTTCCACTCGTTCGATCGACAATAATTCCACTCGTTCGAACCTTGCTAGATTTCCCCTCGTTCGATCGAAACGTCTTGAACTCGTTCGATCCTTGCAATATTCCACTCGTTCGATCAATCTTTAATGTCGCTCGTTCGATCGAAACGACTAAAACTCGTTCGATCCCTACGTTTTTTGTAATACTTTTCGAACCAAAACAACAAGAACAAAGGAAAAACACTGAGTCGTTGATTGCTACACAAGATGGTTTGGTGATAGTAGATTAAACATAAAACCATCTATGAATCAGAACTCAAACAAAACAATTTATAAACCCCCCTTTTTTTTTTGAAAATCAATAACTAATAAAAATACAAACCAATTCAATACATCAATATTGTAGGCTCTTGATACACATTGTAGGATCCCTAGATTCATTCATGGATTAAGCACAGATCTATGCACAAAGTTTAAACAATGAAGAACTTTGATTGAAATGAAACAAAAAGTGGCTTACCAAACTCTAACAGATGAATAAAAAATATAAAAAATGGAAGTAGCTAACTAATTTTGACTAAACTAGAGTATTTATACTAATAGGAATTTGCCTTTGGGGCTTTCTATTTGCGCTTTTTAACATCTTCGGACCTTTATACTTAATAAACATTAAATAACATTGTCTTTCGAGCTAGACTTTTGTCTTGTAACTTCGATGTGACGAAAGCTTCTTTGTTTGGGTCCATTTAGTGAACCTAACATTCAGTATAAATACTGCATGTGATCAGGGAAGAATTCAAAAGTATCTCCTAGACTCAGGGTTTCGCAGCTGCACTAGTCGTTCTCATCACCGGAGCGTCTCAAAGCAGACAACACAGTAAGATGTGAATCAGTTAAGTTACTAACTTTATTTTTTTTTTTTTGATTTGAGTCGTCAAATCAATTTTACTGGAACTAGTTTGATTCATATAGAATCGCACCATCGTTTCTTTCTAGTTGTCACAAGTTTGATTCATATAGAATCAAGCAAGTACCTACCCAAGAGCTTGATAGAGTTGGCTCAAGACGGATTTCCATCTTCACTGTGAATACTTAGAGTATCACTTGTTGTTTGGCAATTATTCACAAGGATATTGCGTAGGAATTAATGATACCAAATGTTGGTATAATGATGTACAACATTCTTGTATATGAGAATTTTGTCTAGGGAGATTTTTGATGGATCTCGTGGCTCATAGACTTATAAGTGCATATTTGTTATTTGGTAATCGTAGGCTGGATGCGGAATACACCTTTTCATATCAACGATCTGGAAAATGCGAAAGGCGATAGAAATGAGTTGATCTCGTGGAAATGGAAACGAAATCTTTTGAGAGATTCTGGAGTGGACTATGGACGGGTTGTGCATTGCATCAATGGGTCCATGATGACTTGTCTTTAATATTAGAATCATCTTTGTGATTATCGATAGAATATGCATTGACCGGTTTAACTGCCTAAGGTTGTATGGAGGTGTTTCTTTCTTTTCACCTTTTGTCCTAACAAATTCTTTTTCATTCTTTAACCCCTTCAATGTTAAACCAACGCGTCCTCATTATCACCTTGTTGGATTGTTCGGTGATTAACTCTGCTTGGATAACATTTTCCAATCGCAATTTACTCTTTTTTCAATCATTTAAAAAAACCCCCTTAGGGGAACTTTTTTCTACTCTATCTAGAGAAAGTTCCTGGTAGATTCCCTCCGGTTCTGCTTGGATCATGGACAGAAATTCATAACATAAACCGCCTTATTTACCCATATGAGACACAGTTGGACGGTCTTTGGTCTATCCATTGTAGCCTAAAAAAACCATTGAATAATCAGTCAACGTGTTCGAGAAGTCATTTATTACACCATTGAGAGTTTTCTGTATCACAAAAGCTCCCCCTACAACATATTGATATTTATGAAAGAGTTTTGCACATGCGAATGTTTAGGAAAGCACTTATAGATTTGAAGATCGTATCCATATTCATCCGTATTGATCACATTTTAATCACTATTCTCCCTCAAAAATTGCATATGTGTTTACATCTTTTGCAATTAGTGAATTAAAAACGCTAGTTAATGTCCTGGAATTCAATAAGGGCCTAACCAAAGTCTGGGGAGAACAGGAGTGCATGCAGAATGAATTCATATTTATATTCCTCCCCTCAATTATAAGAATAGATTGACATGCTCTAGAGTGGGAGTTGTTGGGCACGCAATTGTTTAAATGAAGTTGAAAATTTTCTTTTTGGAATATTGAAATATTGGTGCTCAACAGGATAATATGTGAGATATATCAGTTGAACCATCATTTTCCTTAAAAAACTTCTCTGAGCATTCAAATACTTTGAATGTTAATTATGTCATTTGCTCATGACGTTAAGTATGAGATTCCCGTTGTTTAGGATAAATGTACATAATAAGAACATATTCCTTCTTTGGAGACCGAGTTCCTAACCTGACATTTACTTTAGAAGGTCGAGAGAAAAAATGAAATGAACAAGTTTTGAAAGCATTAAGAACTCTCGCTCGAACTTCATTTATTCACTGTGTTTAATATTAATCAACATTTTAGGTGCGCAATATGTTATCGATTGTCGAGAGACATGTCGGAGAAGATTCTTTTTTGTATTTTTTGATTTTGTATTTTGTTTTTATAGGTTTTATATTTTTGTATTTTCTTTTTCTTGGTTTTATATTTTTGTATTTTGTTTTTCTGATAAAATATATACAAAGAATTACTGAGATTTTGCAAGACGTTCAAGTTCTTTAGGAGATAAACTGCGCATACCAAGGCGACGAACCAAATAGTTGAATCGGTCTACTGGAAGAGCTTTGGTGAAGAGGTCGGCTGATGGTAAATCCGTTCTTGACAAATACGTTCAATGTACCATTTCCACCGTGTTCCTTTATGAAATGGTACGGACAGCGATTGTGTTTTGGTTTTGAGTGTTGGACCGGGTTGCAGGATATGGCTATGGCTGATTTCGAATCACAATAGATTGGAATCTTGTTAAAGTAAAATCCATAGTCCGTTAACTGTGTCTGCATCCAAAGGAATTGGGCACAACAAGCGGATAGAGACACATATTTCTGCTCCGCGACAGAACAGCGCAGTACAGTCTTGTTTCTTTGAGGACAAGCTAACCAGCTTTTTGCCTAAGAATTGAGCTCCACGGAAGATTGAGGTGTCTTTAACATCCCGCATAGTCAGCATCTGAAAATCGTTAGGTCTAATACCAGATTCCTTCGTATTCCAAAGAACCCCATATTCGGTTCCAGGGATAACGAAAGATCCTTTTAACCTCTTTGAGGTGCTTCTCGGTTGGCTTAGCCTGGTACCGAGCACATAAACAAGTAGCATGTACAATGTTAAGTCTGCTTGACGTGAGATACATTAGGGCACCAATCATGCTACGATATATTGTTGCATCGACTGGAGACCCAATTTTGGATCAAGTCAAGCTTGACTTTGGATCTCCATGGTAGTACCAACGGGATCACAAGTTTCCTTTCCATATTTTTTAAGGATTTCTAACACGTAGTGGATGGTTTATAAGGATGCACGGGGGGATTGGTTAACTTGAAACCAAGGAAAAACGTCATTTCCCCCCATTTTCGGACATTTCGAGCGGCTTTTCATGAGGTCAGAAAATAGTTGGTATAATAGGTGTGTAGAACAAAGATCTATATCATCAACGTGACCTGTACCACTAAGATGTAATGTTGAAGCGTCTTATAACATGTTGGATCAAATTGTGGCTTTGATGAAAGTGATTTTGTAAGAGAACTGTTGACAATTCATGTTACCATGCCTTGCGTGCTTGCTTTAACCCATATAGTGCCTTTTTTAACTTGTAGGCTTGGATGATCAGCATCGATGAAACCTTCTGGTTGACAACACGTACACGTCTTTTTTAGCGTAACCATGCAAGAAAAGGCAGTTTTTACGTCATTTGAAACATCAGTGAACGATTTGTGTGCAAGCATATGCAAAAATATCTGATAGCTTCCTTTCTAGCAAACAGAGCGAAGGATTTCTTAAAATCTATCCTTCTCTTGGCGGTACCTCTACAACCATGACGAGGACTTGTTTGGATGACGTGTTCTCTTCATCTGCTTGTTTTTGAATAACCATTTTTTTTTTTTTTTTTTTTTTTTTTTGTTTTTTTTTTCCACGTAAGAGGTTTTCTGTTATTCGGAAAAAAGAGGAAACTAACACACATAATCAAGCCTTTTGAATTGAAAGAAGCTTTATTGCATTGATTTCAATCCATGCGGGTCGGTCATAGCCTCTTTGACAATTCTTGGGTTCCAACAGTGCTTACGTTAATGCGTACATGCGCATTTTACCAAACGGATCGCGTTGATTCCTTTTCAAAATGGTCGAGAGGGTTCTCCGATCACTTGTTCCAGAGGGTGATCCTTAGTCCATTGAAATTCATGAGGGTATGGTTGGTAAAACGTATGCATGTTCGATGGATCCACATATTGTGAGGATGGAGAATCAGCATCACATGTGGATGGAGTAGCAAAGGGATTTACAAACGTGTTTTCATCGAACATAGCATTTGGAACATTGTCAGCAATTGTTGCTAAGCCACGTGAACAGTGATGTGTGTGGAGCTCGTCAACTCCTGTGAAAGTATTGAAAAATTTGTCGCTTCGAGAGGATGCAATATTGGTGTCGGTGTTGTCGTCTGCTGTTGTTGTAGTGCCGTCTGGAGTCTGAGAACTTGAGGTGCTTGAGCAGCGGGCAGTTCTTGGAGCAGAATGACGGTTGACACATCTATAAATCATCATACATAGCTTCAAACAGTAAATCCAGATCACCTTCAGTTGGTTTTTGAGTTGTTATTGTTGACGGAGCATAAGTAAGATCGAGTCCTGAACTGATTTGTCCAGAAGTCATGCTTTGAAGCCCGGGTTTTGAACTGCTTTGTTCAAAAGCCATCGCTGAAAGCTCATCAAATGACACATTCATTGTCTCCATGATTTTCTTTGTCCTTCGGTTGTAAACCCTGTAAGCACAGGAATCAGCAGAATAACCAATGAAAAAGCCAATATCACCTTTGCACAGTTTCCCAATATCGTCACGATCATTATGCGGATAACAGAGAGCCCCGAATACATGTAGAAAGGAGATATCCGGTTTTCTGCCGTTAATGAGCTCGTATGGTGTTTTGTTAAATCGACGATGAATGATGGAGCGGTTTTGAGTGTAGCACGCAGTAGCAATCGCTTCAGCCCATAAGAATAACGGTGCACGAGAGAAAATCAACTGTCTAGAAGCCTCAACTACGTCGTTTTTTTCTGTTACCATATCCATTTTGTTGGAGGTGCTTCGGTCAGAAGAAGCTTGGTGAGAGGATGCCAACACTATCAAAGTGTTCTTTAAGGATTTGATTTTTTGAATTCTGTGCGTTATGGTTCTTATGATGATGACAGGTGATGAAGAAGGACAGTTAATTCGCTTCAGGGAAGGTTTTTAATCATTCTGGTGCTTCTCTTTTGATCTGAGAAATGTACCCAGTGTAGCGAGATGGTAATCGTCACAATCACATAACATATCGCTTTCATTTATGCTAGCAATTCTCATTGGACCACACAAATTCCATATGAGAGGAGGGTAACCTCTGCTTAGAATTTGGGATGGTTTGGGTTGGTGGACGCCCTTTTGCTTTTTTTCCTTGCTCCCAGGAGGGACATAGATGCATCTTTATATATTTGAATTTGGAAGGACCGGTGACAAGATCGTTTTTGGCAGGTTCATTGATGGTGTCAAAATTGAGGTGGGTTAAACGTTGATGCCATAACCATGACTTGGTAGATGTTGTCGCGCCATGAGCAAATTGGGGTGCAGATGGCCATTTCATGGAGTTTGATGGTGTAAGGTTTGTTGAATGGTTTCCTTTTTAACAAATCAACACCCATCTAGATTTTGATAAAACACGAGTTCTTTGAAAAGCAACTCTAAATCTGAATCCAGATCTGCCCAACCGAGAACAGATTGTGCTCAAGCCCTCAACGAAATAAAACCTGGTTGATCAAAATATTTCCCATTGAGATCACTGAAACCCAAAAATTGCAGCAACATGATCATTTCCAAAAGCGATCGATTCCACAAAACTTTCAGTCGAAATTGATGAGAAGCTTTAGGTTCCGGTCATATGCTTGGAGCAACCCGAGTCGAAGCTCCATAACATAATTTGGTTACATGCCAAGAAAGAAAGTAGATTTTTGGAAACGTTTGATTTTAGGTTCCGAAGAGTTAGAAGTACAAGCCCCCAATTGATTCACATTTGAGCAGTCAGGTTGACTCTCAGTTTCATGATGCGATTATTTTTACTTTTATGTCATAAAATAATCTTACTGTTGGTGACCACCTAAGGCAAAATCTAGGATTACTAGGCTTAGGTGAAGCAAGTCTTTCGTTGGACCCTACTTTCTTAGGCTTTTTGACCTTTGCTTTTGTTTCTTTTGATTTTCAGTGTTTGAAAATTGCCTTTTGGTTCTTGCCACGAGGATTCTTGTCATTCACATAATTAAGCCTACAAACATAATGATTTGCAAGTGATTAAATCATTCTTACACATAGCACATATAAACTTCAGATTGATCATACCGAGTATCAAGTTATGTGTTTAACATTCAGATGACATATGTTTCTTATTCTTAGAAGTTAGTAAATTCCTATGGTGTTACTTCTACTTCAAACTTATTTATTCTTGTTGCAACTACTCTTAGACGCAGTGGGGACCCTATCATTCATTTGTATTGCTCCTAGGCTGTGGCCTTTGGTCTTAGCTACGAGTTGTCTACTCATGTAGAAGTTAATCCATTGTGAGTCTGAATTTAAATTTTTCTTAGTGACGACATGAGGTTGTGAAACGGTGATTGGAGGGGCTTGTTCCTTTAGCTTGCTCTAATTTGTTAGGGACATACTTTTCTTCCCTAGAAGGCTTGAATGGATTAACTCTAAAATTCCTGGGCAATACATTATCATGTTTCTACAATTTTGATTTGTGGGGTGAGGTACGAGTTGAAGGACTGGTTTTGACAAATGTTCGTCTTATCTAACCTTTTGAGGAAAACCCGATTTTTTGAGATGTTGTATGTTTCATATTGAAATGCATTGGTTGTCTCACAACAAGGGTTTTTCTTACAGGTTGCAAAAGACGTTTCCCTTCGTGGTTGATTGATTTGAAAACTTAGTATTCATACTCGTACCTTTGGTGGTGTCCACTTGTTCAGAAACTTTATCAAATAACTGGGCTCTTAGCTTAGCATTTTCATAGATCGTATCATGTAATTTGTTTTGCAAAGAGTCAATTATCGTTTTAGTTTGAGCACGTGTGACAGAGATAGAGTCAAACAGGTTTTTGTATGGTGGTATTAAGTTGAGCATTTCTTTCTTAATTCCGAACCTGAAATTCTAATTTTCTACATTCTCATTTTTAAGTTTTGAGACAAAGGTACAAGGGTATTGCAAGCTCAGTTGGGAGATCTGAGGGTAAGAGGTTGTGCATACTCAATGTGAATCAAATACCCTTGATCATTTGTCTCAGATAACTGAAAATGAGAATGTAGAATTAGAATTTCAGGTTCGAATTATGAAAAGGAAATTTGAACCTTAAGACCACATACAAAAACCTGTTTGACTCTTATCTATGTCCACGTGCTCAAACCTAAAACGATAATTGGACTTACTTTGCAAAACAAATACATGATACGATCTATGAAAATTGCTAAGCTATTTGAGCCCAGTTATTGATAAGTTTCTGATCAAGTTGGACACCACTAAAGGTACGAGTATGAATACTAAGTTTGCAAATCAATCAATCGTGAGGAAATCGGCTTTGCAACCTTTAAGAAAAACCTTGTTGTGGAGGACAACCAATGCATTTTCAATATGAACATACAACATCTCAAAAAAATCGGGTCCTCAAAAGGTTGAGTAAGACGATCGAATTTGTCAAAACAGACACTTCAAACTCGGGTACCCCACCACATGAATCAAAAATTGTGAAAATGATAAATGTGATTGCCCCAGGAAATGTTTAGGATTAATCCTTTCCAAGCCTTCTAGGGAGTTAAAGCTACTGTCCTATCAAAGTTAGAGCAAGCGTGTAGGACAACACCAATCACCGTTTCAACCTCGATGTGTCAATAAGAAAGATGTTAATTTGACTCAAAGGGTTTTATCTTTACAGGAGGAGACAACACTGCTAAGACCTGCTAGGCACGCCAGCGAGCAATACAAGAATGATAGGTCCCCTCTGGCGTCTATCCTCAAGAGTAGTTGCAACAAGATTAAAGAAGTTGAAGTAGAAGAACACCATAGGAATTTATGTTTCTAAGAATAAGAAAACATTGGTCATCTGAATGTAAAACACATTAAAGTTGATACTCGGAATGATTCAATCTGAAGTTATTTGTGCTATGTGTAAGCAATGTTTAATCACTGCTAATCATGATGTATGTATGCTTAATTATGTGAATGACATGAATTCTCGTGGCAGAAAACAAAAGGCAAATGTTTCAACACTGAAAATCAATAGATAACAAAAGCATAGGTCAAAAAGCCTAAGAAAGTAGGGCTACAACGATAGACTTGCTTCGCTAAGCCTTGTAAACCTAGATTTTTGCCATAGGTGGTCCACCAACTGGAAGTTTTTTTGACATTAAAGGCAAATACAAAAAAAAAAAAAAAAATATATCGCTTCAAATGCTTCCAGTGATTCTGAGAGTCCAACCCTGATGCTCTTAATGGTGATAATGCTTGTACTTCTAACTCTTAGCGAACGAAAATCTATACGGTTTACTAATTCTACTTTTCTTCTTGGCTGGTTATCCAAAATTTTGTTTTTGGTGACGTCGACTCGGGTTGCTCCAAGCATATGCCGGGAACCTAGTTCTATCAATTTCTGTCTGTAAGTTTTTGGGAATCCGTTCGCTTTGGAAAATGATCATGTTGCTGCAATTCTGGGTTTCGGTGATCTTCAATGGGGAAATATTTTGATCACCAGGGTTTATTTCGTTGAGGGCTTGTGCACCAATTGTTCTCAGGTTGGGCAGTTTTTCGTGTTAAGATTTAGAGGTTGCTTCAGGAGGAAAACTCGTTGTTTTATCAGAAATATAGATGGTGTTGATTTGTTTAAAGGAAACCAGTTTTCAACCAAACCTTTTACAACATCAATCTCATGAATTGGCCTTGCATACCTATTTTCGCCTCATGGGCTCGGGCTACTTTTACAAGTCATGGTTTGGCATCAAGTTTATCCCACCTCAATTTTGACACCATCAATGACTTGCAAACACGATCTTGTTCAACGGTCTTTCCAAAATTCACCATATATAAAGTGCATCTTTGTCCTCCTGTGAGCAAGGAAAAAGCAAAGGGCAGTCTCACCACCAAACCAGTCCCAAAATTCTAAGCAGAGGTTACACCTACTTCATATGGATTTGTGTGGTCCAATGATGAATTGCTAGACATAAATGGAAAAGCGATATGTTTTGGTGATGTGGACGATTACTCTCCGTACACTTGGGTACATTATTCAGATCCAAAAGATTGAAGCACCAGAAGTGATTAAACCTTCTGAAGCGATTTACTGTCCTTTTTACAGTCACATTGTAATCATCATAAGAAACGATAAACGGCCCAGAATTCAAAAAATCAAATCTTAAAGAATACTTTGATAGTTTTGGCATCTCTTAATCAACAAGCGTTTATTTGTCCGATACACCTCAACAAAATGGAGTAGTGGAACGAAAATAGGACGTTAGTGTGAGGTGCTAGAACAATGTTGATTTTCTCTGTGCACCGTTATTTCTTATGGCTGAAGCGATTGCTACTGCGTGTGCTACACTCAAAACGCCTCTCATTCATCGTCGATTTTAACAAAACACCATACTGAGCGCTTTAACGGCAGAAAAACCCGGATATACTCCTTTCTATATGTATTCGGGGCTCTCTGTTATCCCAAGAATGACCGTGAGGATATTGGGAAGCTTGGTGCAAAGGTGATATTGGCTTTTTCATTGGTTATTCTGCTGATTCTGTGCTCAGGGTTTACAACGTTAAGGACAAAGAATATCATGGAGACATATGAAATGTGACATTCGTTGAGCTTTCAGCAATGGCTTTTGAAACAAGCAGTTCTAACCGGCTTCAAAGAGCATGATTCTGGCAATTCAGTTCAGGACTCGATACTTACCTTATGCTCCTGGTAACATCAACAACTCAACAAACCAATGAAGGTGATCGGGATTATCTGTTTGAAGCAATGTTATGAAGATTTTATTGGTGGGTCACCGTCAATCTGCTCCAAGATAATGCTTCGGTCTCAAGCACCTCATGTTCTTCAGGACTCCAACGGGCATCTACAAAATCAGCAGACAAACACCGACACCAATAATTGATATTCAAGTACCAATTTTCTCAAATCTTCAAGGGATGTTGACGTGCTCCTCACACATCAATTGCTTTCAAGGCATCAACTGAACAATGCTGACAATGTTCCAAATGCTATGTTCGATGAAAATACGTTTGTAAATCCCTTTGCTACTCCATCCACATGTGATGCTGATTCTCCATCCTCACAATATGTGGATCCATCGAACATGCATACGTTTTACCAAACACCTTTACTCATGAATTTCAATGATTAAAGGATCACCCTCTTGGAACAAGTGATCGTATTCTTCATCCTAACCCTCGGTTAAACTTGAATGAGGATGTGATCAAACACACATGTCTATTTTGTCGTTACGGCCATGCATGTGTGCTTCAGCTGCCTTGTTGGTATGGTACTTTTGGTGAAAGATTGTAGAATGATCAATCCTAAGCCTTATTATAAAAACATATTTTACCTTTATAAACTTGTTACTCCTTAGCTCTAGTGGTGGAGATGTGTATCCTTGCCAAGCCTATGATAGAATAATCGTCACGGTCGAGCAATTGAGCGAATTAGTTATATGTTACCACATAGATTAGTTGACTGATTTAAGTGTTTTCATCTTCCTATTTTATGAGATGTTTGGTTGTGTACTTCTAAAGGCTACTTGAGGACAAGTAGGATTCAAGTAGGGAGGATATTTGATGACATTAAATAACGTAACTTTTATAGCATCATTTATCCCATGAAAATAACCCATTTTATATAATTATTGCAATGAATTGTTACTTAATAGTTTGTATTTGAGAAATGCAGTAATTATGGAGTACTTGGTGAAGATTAGCAAAAAGGCACGCATTCTAGAGCTTAAACGAAGACATTTGAAGATTACAGAATCACTTCAACAAAGGAACCATTGATCCAACTCTGTTTATAAGAGGCTTTGACGATGACATCTTAGTGGTATAGGTCTATGTAGATGATATTATCTTTGTATCTACAAACCCTAGGTATACCTAACTATTTTCTGACCTTATGAAAAGCATCTTCAAAATGTCGATGATGGGGGAAATGACGTTTTCCTTGGTTTACAAGTTAACCAATCCCCTTGTAGCATCTTCATAAACCAGTCCAACTACGTGTTAGAAATCCTTGAAAAGTATGGAATGGAAAATTGTAATCCCATTGGTACCCCAATGAAGACCAAAAACAAGCTTGACCTTGACAAGAATGGGACTCCCGTCAATGCAACAAAATATCAAAGCATGATCGGTTCCCTAATGTATCTTGCGTCAATCAGACCGGACATTGTACATGCTACTTGTTTATGTGCTTGGTACCAGGCTCAACTAACCGAGAAGCACCTCAAGGAGGTTAAAAGGATCTTTCGTTATCTTCAGGGAACCTTTAATATGGGTCTCTGGTATACGAAGGATTTTGGTTTTGAACTAACCGGATTTTCAGATGCTGATCATGCGAGATGTCAAGACTCCTTCAACAGTACTTCTGGTGGAACTTAATTCTTAGGCGAAAAGCTGGTGAGCTGGTCCTTAAAGAAATAAGACTATACAACGTTGTCAACCGCGGAAGCAGAATATGTGTCTTTATCTGCTTGTTGTGCCCAAGTTCAATGGATGCGGACATAGTTAATGGATTATGGCATTCACTTTAACAAGATTCCTATCTATTATGGTTCCAAATCATCCATATCCGTATCCTACAACCCGGTCTAACACACAAGAACCAAACACATTGCTGTCCGCTACCATTTCATCAAGGAACACGTAGAAAAGGGTACGATTGAACTGTATTTTATCAAGATCGATTACCAATTGGTTGACATTTTCACCAAATCCCTTCCGGTGGATGAGTTTAACTATTTGGTTCATCGCCTTGGTATGCGCAGTTTTTCTCCACATGAGCTTGAACATCTTGCAAAATCACAGTAAGTCTTTGTACACATTTATCAAAAAAGCAAAATACATAATTATAAAACTTACAAAAACATAATATAAAATCAAAAATTTTCAAAAATACCAAAAATATTCTTCTTCGCCATGTCTCTCAAAAATCGATAACATTTACGTACCTAGAAATGTCGATTAACATTGACACGGTTGTATAAATGAAGTTCGAGCGAGAGTTTCTAAAATGTTGTAAAACATGTCTTATCTATATCTTCTATGACTTCTGATAGAACTCGGTTTTAAAGAAAAGAAAAGTGTACGCTTCAGTGCGCTTTATCCTTAAAAGAAAAGAAATCTTCTCTGTTTTTGAGGATTCTTATCAAAAGCTTTTTAACAGATTGCTCAAAACATACGACTTCTAAGTAAATGTCAGCTTAGGACTCGGTCTCCAAAGAAATAAAAATGTTCATTTATGCACATTATTCCTCAACAACGAGAAGTTCAACTCTTCTCGGTCTTGAGCAATGTCATATAAACATTCAAAGTATTGAATGCTCAAGAGAATTTATAAGGATATGATATTTCATCAGATACAATCGAAATCATTTTCCAGTTAGGCATAATTTTTCAAGATTTTTTCAAAAGAAATATTCAAAATCTTTCAAAATTGTGTGCTCAAAAATCTTCTACTCCAAGTTTCTCACTCTAATCTATTTTTAAGGGGGAGCATAAATTTTGAAAATTAATTTCAAGTGGTTCATTCGGCATGCAACTATGTTCTCACAATGATTGTTCAATCTACAAGTGGATCAACGTACATCAACTTGTATTTTAATTCACTTGTTCATTTAAATTACAACCACGTATGTTATTTTTGAGGGGGAGAATGGTGAATAAAATGTGATCAATAAGGCTTAACTCGGATAAGATCTTTTGAATATAAGTGCATTCTCGACCTCACATGTGAAAAGCTCTTTCATAACATGATGCATATGTGTAGGGGGAGCTTTTTGGTGAAACTAAAAACTCCCAATGTGTATCAAATGATTTATCAAACACGTTGATTGATTTTTCAAATGGTTTTATGGATTCGATGGCAATACCCAAAGACCGACCATGTAATAGTTCTCAAGGAGATATAAGGCGGTTAAGGATAGGTAGTGTGTTCCATGATCCAGTCAAAACCAGAGGGATCTACATAGGGATACTCCAATAGATAGAGTAGAAGTCCTTAGGTATGATTAAAAAAAGGAGTAAAGTAAGAAAGGGAAAAATGTTATCCAAGGCATGAGTTATCACCGGAACAAACCCAATATGGTGATAATGAGAACGCGTTGGTTTAACATTGAAGGGGTTGAAGAATTAAAAAGAAATGTAAGGATAAAGGTTGTAAAGAAAGAAGCCCTCCATACAATCTTAGGCAGAAACCGGGTCAATGCATAATCTATCGGTAATCACAACGATGATTATGATATTGAAGACAAGTCATCATGAACCGAGTGATGCAAGGCACAACCCTCCCAGTTACTCAGGCTTCTCTCAAAAGAAGTTTGTTTCATTTCTCATGGAGATCAATACGCTTCTATCGGCTTTCTCACTTCGAGATCGTTGATATTGAAAAGGTGGCAGTCTGCTCCAGCTTCCGATCACCAAATAACAAATGTGCACTTATAGAGTCTAGAGCCAACGAGATCAATCAAAAATCTCATTAGGACCCAAATTCCATAAACAATTATTGTTCATCATTAAGAACACAACTTGTACAAGAGTCCTACGCATTATCCTCATGATATTGCCAGAACATTCAGAGTGATTCTCTTTAGTATTCACAATGACGAATGGAAATCCAGCCAGTGTCATCATCAAACAGCACTGCGGTAGGTGAATTACGAGATTCTATATGAATCAAGCTTATGATAACTGGATATCGATTTTGGTCCAGTGAATGAATTGATGACTCAATCAGTAAGACAGTAACTGACTGATTTACTCTTATCGTGTTGTCTGCTTTGGGACGTTCCGATAATGAGAATAGGCTAGTACAGCCAAAAATCCTGTCAAGGAGATTCTTCTAAATTGAATCTACCTGATCATAGGTACAATATTTATACTATGGAACGGTCCTCACGGAACCGGAGGTTAATGCTACCAAACTTTAACGAATAACAAAGACATGATTCATCCATATATGTTATTCTTTCTAACCTATACATGCAGGTAATGACGTTGGTGTTCACCTCAGTTCCAGTGTCGTCAAGGCCACATGCTCATACTCAGGATATATTCAAGGCATCCATTAAAGAATTGAAAAAAGCTATGAACATTCAAGATACACTTCCGCATGCTCTGATAAACAAGATTTTCCTCAAAGAACATCAAGTATATGATTGCAAGCAGATCAAGTTGAAGATCTTCGTTGAGGGAGATTGTTAGCTTTCAAGTGATATCTAAGTATGAGTATGTTGGTTAAAAAGTCATTCACGCCAAGAAGTATCCAAGATTATTTCAAGGCTAAAGACCAATATATAAAGTTAAAGTCAAAGATATCCAGATAAAGATCAAGATCCAAGATCACAAGCATGCAAAAGAAACTTCAAAGAAATTCTCAAAGATACAAGGCTCCAAGATCCACAACGTCACAAGAAGTTAAGCCATAAGCGCAATGACCACCCCTTAAGGGGAGATTGTTAGCCTCGTTTTTAGTAAAGTGATGCTCATTATTTATTCCCGAGCCTTGTGTAGGAAAACATTAGTTTACAAGAATTGCTTAAGCTAATTGGACCTAGGTTTTGGGCTAAAGCCTACATGTTGCTTAGTTTTGGCCCAACAAGGCCTAAAGTAAGACCACATAGGGTCCAACCCTATAAGAAGTATAAATACCCCTTCCTAGCTTTTTAGGAAGGGTGTTGGTTCACATATTCTTTAGTTGAATCTTCCATCTTTCTCTCTCTAAAACCTCTTTCTCTCTTTTGAATTCCTAGTATTTTCGTGTATGTGCGTGAGATGATATAGTATATCAGATTGGTTCACTAATTTATCAAACTGCAAGCAGACCTGACATTCAATTCTTAACTTGTCTTTGTGCAAGATATCAAGCAAATCCTAAGGAATCCTACCTTATTGCTGTTAAAAGAATCTTCAGGTACCTAAAAGGTACTTGCAGTCTTGGTCTTTGGTATCCAAAATGTTAAGGATTTAACCTCAAAGGATACTTAGACTCTGACTATGCTGGATGCAACATGGACAAGAAAAGCACTTTAGGTGCTTGTCAGTTGTTAGGAGACAAACTTGTATGCTAGAGTGCTAAAAAGCAGTTGTTGGTCCCTAAAATCGTGCAAACATATATGAATATATTCAACACGAGACCGATAAGACACTAATAACACAATTTGTACTTTTTAACGTTTAACTCTTTTTTGATATATCTATACCAAAGAATTATACCCTGTAACACCCCCAGTTTCATATATCTCAGCGGAAGGGTCATTTGGGGTGCTACGTATTAATACAATAACTCAAGCATAGAAAACGACTCGAAAAGAGACGTTTTAAAATACATTCATTCGAATAAAAGTTTACATCATAGGTCCCAAATCATTTCATAATTCATACAACATTTTTGAAATATTCCTCGAATGACATTTATTTAATGGGCCTTCAAAACATTTGGTTTTTGCTTAAGCGACAACCAAAATCTTTATCGCCGAATTACCTTTAAGGACCTGAGATAAAACATGCTAAAAGTCAACAATAATGTTGAGTGAATCCATAGATTTATATATAAAATCCATAAAAATATGTTGGGGTTCCCAACATCTAATCTCCGAACAAAAGTATCATTTCTCAATATTCAACAGGATATAACGTCGTGGCCAAACAAAGTTATATCGGGGGATTATTTATAAGCCTCATGACATTGAACGTTTCCATCTAATTATGTTGGGGTTCCCAACAAGGTATGCCCACTATACACCCTCGCTATGAGTGCATATTATTCTCTATACAACGCATCCGTTGTTTCATATTCCTGACACTTGACGATAGCCAGTCGTCACGGATTAGAGGTGGCAGCCTCCAAATAGCACTATTCCATGTATAAGCGTATGCCATCTACCGGCAATTAACAATTCATAATTTCTGCGGGTCTTTTATCTAGCGAGTTAAGCTAACTTATAATAATCCAGGAAACTAGCATACAATCTCCCTTGTGTTCTATTTTTAAAAACAAGCATGTTATCTCCCTCGCGGATTTATAAAACAATTAAAGTGTAAAAATGTGAGGCTATGAACTCACTTGGTGACAAGGGTAGAGAACGTCGGATAATTAGTACTTCGGCGTACGCGCGTCGATCAACCGAAACCTATACGATTATTAGCGGTCTTAGGTTTATTGTTGATAAATTAAAATTCATAAATTTAAATATGTATATATACATGTATCTTATATGATGATCAACAATTTATAACTCCCCAAGTTTTATTCTTATAATCTTCTATGTGTTTAACATGTACTAATTTAGCCTATTTTTTACTAGTTGTTACCTAATTTTAGTCCAAAGGCCCAATAGGCCCATTTATGAGTCCATTAAGTAATTTAGTCCATTTCATAAGTCCAAGACCATATCTTAACCCATTAATTGGGCCCAAGTGGGTTGGGTCCAAAGTTAAGTCCAATAGGTCCAATTATATACATTGGGCCTAATGGCCCAATATGGTCATATAGTCCATTTTAAGCTTGTTTATGAGTTTATAGTAAATTTTCGGGTTCTCGATGTCGGGTTAAGTTTATTATCAGTAGGTTTATCATACAAAAACTCCCAAAAGTGGGTCCTACCACCTCGGGTTTTAGTCGCAAAAACGCTTTACAATTTTTAGTATTGATATAGACGTAAAAAAATTTATATGTTTATGTTTACAAAAATAGTCGTATCTCTCAAACCGTAAATGATATACTTATAAAATTTATATCCTTAGTTTCATTTTTAAATGTACATTACAGATTATAAATCATTTTTATACTTATTTTAAGTATATATATACTTAAGGTCCAATTACTACACAATAGTCAAGTTGATAAAACTGACTGAAATTTTAGGTTCACCATTTTTGATGCCATTTACAAACCACAAAGAATTGGGTGACTATCCAATTGATTCTAATTCTTCATAAGTTTAGCTACAACCCATAGTTTTACCTTTTTAGTCAACTCAGTCCACAAATATCACTTTTTAACACGTTTTTACAGTAAGGTCAGAACTGATGTCTTTTGGTAAAATGGTCATAACTCATTCAATTTTTACTTTCCATTGAGTATCCAATTAGCCATATGTTCATAACTCAATTCTCTACAACCTAGGTAAATCAAATCAACCATTAAGCCAACCCAAAAATCCAGAACTTGCTGTTAACAACAGCCCTAAATTTTCAATGATTTCTAGCAAGTTTTAATAATTGATTTAGTCATTTCTTACCTAGATCTATGCATGTATGTATCATTTTATTTCTTGATCATCATTTACAATACATGTACATACACAAAAATGAAATAAAAAAAATATAAATACAACAAGTACAAGTGAGGATTATACCCAACAAAAGATGGTGATGATGATACAATGATCAAAACAATGAAACCCTAGCTTCAAAACAACTCCTAACCACTCTTCTTCACCATTTTTATCTTCATTTTAACCCATTAAAACATGTATAACTTCAGCCCCAAATGTGGTTATATGATGGTTTTTGATGGGTTTTAAATATTAGGAAATGGATTACAAGGGTTAAGGTTTAACTAGTAAGATTTGTGATTGAGAAAATTGATAATATTGGTGTTCTTGGTGGTCCTAGCTCACGGCAACAAGGAGGAAAACAAGAGAGGTGTGATTTTTTTTCTTTACTATGAGAAGGTAAGAGTGAAAGAGTGGTTTTTATAAAACCTTCACATGCAAAATGACTAGGACATTTGTCCTAGTCCTTCTTCTTCTTGTGCCACGCCTCATATGAGGTGGTGGTGTCAAAATTTTTATTTTATAAATTATAACTTTAGTATTTAGGGTATAATTTTTAAGATAGGTAGGTAGTTTTGAGGCTAACGGGTATAAACGTAAAATAAAACGAAAGTTAAGGCGAAACCACGAAGTAAAAACGAACAAGATAAAAATAGTTCTACGAAAATCGGGATACTTTTCTGAAAATTTTAAATTACGTACGGTACAAGACGAATAATAATTATAAACATTGCTCGTAAAGATTTTACGTAAAGTACGAAAAATGCATGTAATACAAAAAATAAAAAACGAATGCAACAAAATTATAACTACGGCATTCTAAAAATATAAACGTCGATGCTTAACTTAGGATTCGCCAGTTCTTTGTAAACGTCGCGTAAATTACAAATGTAAGCCCTAATTCTCCCGGTTAGCCATGAGTTCATATTTCAACATAAAAATGAAAATTATAATTAATACTCGAGAATAAAATAATGACCTGAAATTGACGGATTGTCACACACAAACCTTAGATACATTAGAAATTTGGCCCCACCCTCTAAGTTCTTCACCATATTATCAAAAATGTACTTGGAAAATTTAAATTTTTGGTTTGTCGCAAGACAAATGATAGCAGAGGCCATAGTGCTACTAAATTCATTCCAAGCGAGTATCCCTTAGCACTAAGCATTGCTGAATCGTATGATAAGAATTTCCATTGAGGTGAAAAAAAGCTTATCGAATGTAAAGCTTTGTGTAAGTAATTTTCATAACACTATTCGTTCCAGATTCTAGAAAAAATGGTAGCATAGGGTAGACTTCGAGAGCATTTTCATCAGCAATTTGAAGATCCTCTTTTATACTTGACTCATGATGATCACCTACTTCTAATCCACTAAGGCTTGAATCTCTACACTTCTGTAGAGATAAAATTCTCCATTAACATTTTGCATACTCTTTGCATGTCCTCAGAAATTTCCAATACACCATGCAGTATAGATTGTGAAGGATTAACCGTTAGATGCGTATTATGAAGATAGGATGAGCATTTAAAAAAATCCAACAATTTGCTTGAATCCATAAACTTTCAGTGGATTTATCTAAGAATGCGACCATGTTGTGTGAACTAGCGAACTTTAGGGTAGCCATTGATGTTGGGTTTTGATGATTAAGAATGAAATTGAGTTAGGGTTATGATTAGTGAGTATAACAAAGATTGAAATCGATTAAGTGATTGAAACCCTTAATCAAAGTATTTATGAAATCACCCTCAACAACATTAACTTAAACTAGCAGTACTAAGTTAAGCCTAACAGCATTAACTGACCCAGCAGTAGTAAGTTATGCCTGGCAGCATTAACTTAACCAGCAGTAGTAAGTTTATGCCTAACAGCATTAACTAACACTGGCAGTAGTAAGTGTATGCCTAGCAGCATTAACTTTGAGTCACCAGCATTAACTCTAATTTTGTTCCAAAAAGCATTTCCATCATCAATTTTGATTCTCACAAGCTCTCTTTCTGTTTTTATTCTCACTATATCTCTCAATTCTTTTTCTCACTGAATCACTCTGTCTGTTTTTATGTCACATATCTCTCTTTCTGTTTTTCATTCTCACTAATTCTCTCAATTCTTTTAGCTCACAAAGTCACTCTTTCTATTTTTGTTTCACACATCTCTCTTTCTATTTTTTAGCTCACTATTTCTCTCAATTCTTTTACTCACCAATTCACTCTATCTGTTTTTATTTTCACACATCTCTCTTTTTGTTTTTATGCTCACCAATTTCTCTCATTTCTTTTAGCTCACAATATTAATTATAACAAAAATTAGTAAGTATAACTAACACCATTAACATAGCAGAATTAAGTATAATTAGCACCACTAATTATACTTACCAGTAGAAAGTTACCCCAACAACACTAACTTGAATTTCATCATTAGCAGCTTTTTCATCCCATTTAAATCATCATTTGTTGTATAATCCACTGCATATTAACACAATTAACTTCCTCTTAATCAATACTTTAGAGGTTAAGCATTCTAATACTTGCAATCAAATATTGAAATCTGCTAATATCAAATGCTTTTGTGAGCAAATCTACAACATTTTGATCTATGTGAATCTTGATCATCTGAATAAGCTTCTTCTCATTAGAATCTCTGATAAAGTGATGCCTAATCTCAATGTGCTTTGTCTTTGAGTGGAAAATAGGGTTCTTCACTATGCAAATAGTACTCTCATTATCAATATGAATCTTAGTCTGCATAAAGTTATATCCATAATCCAGCAATTGATTTTGGATCCAAAGCACCTGTCTACAGCAATTGGAAGCAACTATATACTCAGCTTCAGTTATGGAATTAGCAACCACAGTCTGCTTCTTGCATTGCCATAAAATCAATCTACACCCTAGGAATTGACAACCTCCTATTGTAGACTTCTTATCTAAGCTTGCTTCTGCATAGTCACCGTCAGTATATGCCACCAAATCAAAAGGTGAATCCTTGGGATACCAAAGGCCCAATTTAGGTTGACCTTTTAAGTATCTAAAGATCCTTTTCACAACATGAAGATGTGAATTTTTAGGATTGACTTAGAATATTGCACAAGCACATACTGCAAACATAATATCAGGCCTTAAAGAAGTTAGATACATCAATGATCTAATCATGGATCTATACAAGTGGTCATCTATATCTTCACCATCTGCATCTTTGAGCAAAGGCTTATGAGTTTCCATAGGTGTGCTTGCTATCTTGACATCTCTAAAGCCAAATTTCTTCAAAATCTCAGTCACATACTTGTCTTGTCTTATAAAAATCCCATCTTCCTTCTGCTTCACTTGCAGTCCTAGGAAGAATGTGAGTCCACCCATAGAACTCATTTGAAACTTCTTATGCATCATTTTCTCAAAATCAGTGCATACTGGCTTCTTTGTAGAGCCAAAAATGATATCATATACATATACTTAAACTAACAAAATATCACCTTTATCTCTTCTGATAAATAAAGTCTTGCCTATCTTTCCTCTCTGAAACCTATTATCTAACAAATAAGTTGACAAGGTTTCATACCAAGCTCTAGGAGCTTGATGCAAACCATAAAGAGTCTTTTCTACCTTGTAAACTCTGTTAGGGAAGTCTGGATCTTCAAATCCTGGTGGTTGACAAACATAGACTTCCTTTTCAATCTTTCCATATAGAAAATCACTCTTGACATCCATCTGATACACCACAAAGTCTGTAAATGAGGCATAGGCTAAGAATAGCCTAATTGATTCAATTCTAGCAACATGAGCAAAAACCTCATCATAATCAATTCCTTACTCTTGTGTGTATCCTTGTGCAACCAATCTTGCTTTATTCTTAATCACAATGCCTCTTTCATATTTCTTGTTTTTGTACACCCATTTAGTACCAATGGCCCTTTTTCCATTAGGTAAATCCACCAAGGTCCAAACCTGTTGTAACTTGAACTGCAGAAGCTCCTCTTGCATAGCTTCTATCAAGCTTGGATATTTTAATGCTTGAATTACCTTATTGGGCTCTTCTTGTGATAAGAAACATGCAAATAGACAATTTTGAAAGTCTTTATGATTGGTCCTCTACTGCACTGAACTAAACATAGCTTGTTCAGTTACACTTTTTGTCATCCTTCTGGTTTGAAGTGCTGAATATATGTCTCCAATGATTTGTTCAACTGGATGATCCTTGTGAATTCTGGTAGTTGGAATAGGACTGACAGGGATATGTGTATCCAAATTTTTTATGTCAGCCTCTGCACCAACATCTTCATCATTATCTAAATAGACAATTTATTCCAATTCAGGCATATTTGGATCATCATCACATCCATAGACTATATTTTTATCAACAACATTATCCTCTATGCCAGCAGTATTAACAGTTGGACTAACAGTATTAATAGTGTTAGTGTTGTTAATACTAGCATCCTTTTCTTGATTAAGTCTTGGCTCCTCTGTACCTGGATCCTCACTATCTTCATTCCATGGATCTTCAGCATCCTTCTTTTCCTCCTCCCCTGATGGTTTGAATCCAACATCAGGAGAATCCTTTGAACTAGAAGAGAATGGTGGATCTTGAATGGATAATGGTAGTAGTATGTAATCTTTGCCAGGTATTGTCTCCATTCTAGCTTTACCTGCATTATCACATGCTTTTGTACCTGCATTACCATTAGTTTGATTCCCTACAACAGCTGGCTTATAGTTTATAGAATTTGTTAGTGTATCTATATCAAAAAGCCAATTTGGTCTATTTCCTGCAATATTAGGTGTATCCTTACTAAACTTAACATGCAAGTTCTCTTCTACTATCCTAGTTCTACTGTTGAATACTCTGAATGCTTTGCTATTGGTAGAGTATCCCATAAAGAACCCTTCATTAGCCTTTCCATCAAATTTACCTAGGTGATATATGGTATTAAGGATTGTAACAGGACACCCAAATGGTCTCACGAAGCTTAAGGCAGGTTTTCTATCTAGTAAAAGTTCATAAGGGGTCTTGTTTTGAGGCTTGATAACTAACACCCTATTTTGGACATAACAAGTAGTATTAACTGCTTTAGCCCAGAAAGTTGTTGGCAATTTTAAATCAGCTAGCATAGTCCTAGCAACCTCTATTAGTATCCTATTTTTCCTTTCTGTAACTCTATTTGGTTGTGGAGTCCTAGCAACACTAAATTCCCTCTTAATACCCTTTATTTCACAAAACTGATTCATGACCCTATTCTTGAATTCAGTCCCATTGTCACATCTAATCACTTTCACCTTAAGGTCTATTAGATTTTCTATGCCTGTTATAAATGTTTTAAGGATTTCAGAAGTTTCATCCTTAGTGGCTAAAAAGAAAACCCAACTAAACCTACTAAAATCATCTGTGACAACTAGGCAGTACATCTTTCCATGTGCAACATTTGTAATGGTTGGCTGATTGAACTGACAGTTTTGGACTTACAAGAAGCTCTGTGTTGCTTTCCCTTCTGACAAGCAACACAAGTTTGATTAATTTCAAAAAGTTTTGAAGGTAAACCTCTTACAAGGTTTCCCTTTACCAGTTTATTCATTGTTTTGAAATTTACATGTCCAAGCCTCCTATGCCAAAGATTAGATTCATCTAGTGTGGCTTTTGCAAAGAGACAAGTGATACCTCCTTGAGGAACAACATTCTTTAAATCAACACTATACATGTTATCCTTTCTAGGAAATTTAAGCAAAACTTGACTTTCATTAGTTAGCTTAAAGTCTGGAGACAGAACAACACATGCAGTATCAGTAAAAAGAACACTATTCTTCTTGTCACACGTTTGTGAGACACTGAAGAGGTTAAACTTTAGTTCCATTACAAAATACACATCTTCAAAATCCAATTTACCAGTTCTTATTTTACCTTTCCCAGTAATTTTCCCTCCTTTGGGGTTACCTTCAAAGGCAACAAATCCTTCATCAATATCTTCATAATAGTAAGATAGGATCTGTTTTCTATCATGTGCCTAGAGCATCCACTGTCAATCACTCATTTATCCTTCAAATCTTGTTGTGGATTGCCCTGCACATAATGGTAGGAAAATTAGTTTCTTTTGGGGACCCAAGCCATTACTGACTTGGATCTGCCTTGTGCATCAA